>PYAF01001944.1:1338411-1352768 GCA_007407185.1 Glycine tomentella
ACTTTTTAATCTTAATAATTTAATATGATTTTATGTAGTTAAATGATTCAATATGATTTAATGGTCTAAATTTTGATTTATAATTTCTAATAAAAGGAATCATTTTACACCATTTAGTATAGTTTTTTTTATACAAAGTGGATAAATGTCGAAACTAAAAGTCAGACAATCTGTTAACTATAATGTATAGGTGTCTTAATGTAAACATAATTGATAATATATTATTTTGAAAATAATATGTTGTTTTAAAAATTTACATTTTTTTATTATTAACTTGTGGTTATAAAAATTAAATATTGAATAAAATAAATTCTATTATCCCATAATAACTAATTATGTATTTAATTTTTTTTTAGGAAATTTATTATTATTAAACAAAAATCAAAATTGAATCAGGAACATGATCCAAACTGACATGAAAGATACAAAAAATATTACAATAAAATACCATATGATAACAGACATCTTTGACCAAAAATAACACACTATAATAGAACTATTATATGGTCATGCATCATCGTTCATCATATATTTAGAACTTATGTTGGTGATATGTCAAGATACTTGTGTGGAGTTGAATACCACTATAATAAATAGTATAACAAATATTGAGTTCAATGATTTAGGTATTTTTTAAATAAATAATTACCAACATAAGTTCTAATTTGATGAAAATAATATAATTGTAGTATTTTTAATAATAACAAAAAAAATCATCACATGATCTCTTTCCATACCATCACATCAACAATTTGTGCTTTGTTTGTTGGGTTTTGCTCTTTCACTGAAGCCCAATTGGGCCTAGTGTGTAAGAAGAGCCCAACAAACCTAGAGCCCGTTACACCTACGGGTTAGGTTTTCTAGGAATCCATATATATTCTACATTTCACCCTCTCTAATATGACAGAACAATGACAGAGGTTGAGGTAAGGTCATCTCCTGATAGTCAGAAGTGCCCACACACTATCCCCTTCCTCCTTGAGAGATAATCTGGAAGGTCTGCCATCAACCGACTACAAGGAGATCAATCGTGCGGTGACTAAGGATTTGTTTGGGAGTTAGGAGGAGAAGGGAAGGAAAGAGATTAAGGGAAAGGGAGATGAAGGAAAGGGAGGAAAATGAGGGAAGTTCCTTCCTCCTTGTTTGAGAGTTAAAAATATATCAAGAGAGGGAAGTGGAGAGTTAATAAGATATTTTTACAATTTTGTCCTTTAATTGTGATTTAATGTTTTGTATTTTGGTGTTTTATTAACACTGGCTAGGATAGAATAGTAATGTTATTAACACTGGTTGGGGTAGGATTGTAATTTTATTATTTTTTCTTCTAAAACCCCCCAAATAGGGGGAACTACAATTTATAGGCTTTGGAGGATTTAAGAGGAATTTTAAAAATCCTCAAATCCTTTCCCTCAAAAATTAAAACTCCCAAACAAGGAGGTATCTCTACTTAAACCTTTCCCTTCCCTCTCTTCCCCTCTAAAATCCCTCTCCCAAACAAAGCCTAAAGGATTCTTAAGGCATGGGAGATCATCAAAGATCAGCACTCCGAGAGGTAGTATTCTTTGTGTGTTAATGAAACGATGATGATTCGGTAAGCATACCAATGTACTACGTCCTTAAATCGCTTCTATATAAATCCAATAGTTCCAACACTATTACCATATGTAGTCTTTTTTTTCTCTCTCTTCCATCTTTTATTTTGTAACAATAGTTTCAAATTGTTAATTTATATTTTACTATTTATCTTATCAACAATTAACAACATTTCAAATTATCGGTATTGAGTCCTATTCAAACTAGTTAACACAACTACAAAAAGTATATTCAAAGACGTTCCATCAACGATGATTTTTAGAAAACTGTTCTAAATGAAAATGCGGTGGTAATTTTGTAAAATAGATATGGATGACGACGGTTCTTTAAAAACAGTCATAATATGTTGTGTTTAATGATGGTCATCACAAGCACCGTCTTGGTATACATGCGCTTAAGGATGATCATTTTAAAAACCATCGTTGATGGATTTTTCACTCTCAGCTTCTCTCTCTTGAGCCTTATAGCCTCTATTTGAATCTATTTACTCTCATCCTTTTGCTCTCACTCTTGTTCAATACTTCAACACATCTGAGTGTTGTTTCTGCAAACTCTTTTCCCTTGAATCTCCCTTCCTTTCTTCCGCCCTTTCATTGTCAACAACATTGTCATTAAGGAAGCTTAGATATGTAAAGGTGGAATGATGTGAAAGATCGAGTAGGTCTTGGGCAAAGGGAAGATTTCAAAAGAAGAGCAAATCTCCCACGCCACCACCCCTTTGCAGCGGTGCAAGCCATCGTGTATACAAAATCAAACCTACCAACACACAAAACAACCAATAATTTTTAGTTTCAGACTCATAATCATTAAATTACATGACTCACAATGTCTTCGATATATATTGACAAACACAATTAAAATACATGCCGACTGTTTGCGTATCTTTTCATGCTTCAAAAATTGGTAATGTCAGCTCAAACTCGACAGAGTCTACATACATACATACATTCACACCAGCCAAAACAGCAACGCAACATGCATATATGTGCAATAGATCTCACAATCCACTACATCGTTAATCATACTTCTAATTATTTTCGTACCTTTATTTATGAACCACAATTTCGGTTTCTTGTCGCTGTACTCGATCTTCACTGTTTTGCCCTTCCTTTCACAACTTTCCACCAACACATTCGACTACACAACCCATTCTTGACAACCACCTTCGACGAACTCCAGACTCGAAATCAGCCGCTAGCTACACGAATTCTTTTGGACGAAAGAAACAAACACCAGCACCACAATTTCTTTTATCCTATCCTAATCCCTAAACATGCAAAAAAACCTTTTAAACAAGGGTAATACCGTCATAATACGTCAATAAAAAATAAGGCAAATTCAGCTGTATGTCATGGCACAGTTCCCAATGCGTAGGGGTAAATATGGAAAAACACCAAAGCCGTTTAAATTTGAAAATGGAAAAACGAAAAAAAATTAATGGCCGCACGGTTTGCAAGATGGTAACCCAAACCTAGATCAACATCATGATTTCGATCCAACGGCCAGGAACGCGCTTCGTAGTTTATGCATCAGTTACGCTTCGTACCGTAGACTCTGTCAACGTTGGTGCTCCTTGATATGAAATTTTGGGCTACTGTGCGAGTTTCTAGTTGCTTACATCATCCAATCTAACCAACCGACAATATTGGCTAATGGATTACTTCTTGGAATTGGAAGTGTTTGATATGGACATTCTTATGAGATTTTGTTTGTAATAGTTCCAAACATTTAGTAAGTAGTACTATGAATTTGTTACCAAAAAAAACTTAGTAAGTATGAATAGTTCCAATTTATCCTAAAAAATAAAATATTTTAATAATATTTTTAATAAGATATTTTTGTTTTATGAGCAACTCTTATTTTATAACATAAATTGCATTCTTACATATTCTACAACAATTTGATTTTGGTAGAATTAAATTAAGGTTAACTCAAATCTTAAGAAATAGTAAAAAAATAATTAATTAATCACTAGATGAATGTTACTAATATATCATTTTTATTACTTCAAAAATATTTTATTAAATAAATGATTTTTTGAGTCTCTATGACTAATGTGATATTAAATTTTTTAAACCCTTTCCTACTAAAAAATCACTCATAAAAAAATCGGAGTATACTCAAAATATAAAAAATTTCTTCTTTGAAACCTTAACCCTACACCTTAAAATATTGTTTAACATTAATCAGTTATCAACCTTTTAAATTAATTTATATTTAAAATTATTAGATATCTTATCATTTAATAAGTAAAAAATTAAGGATTTAATGATGACATGAAAAGAAGAAGTAACTTAAATTTATTAGAGCCAATTAAAATAGAGCAAATATTTAGAATCTCTTCATTGTGACAAATTCATTGCACAAACACCCACGGGTGGTTTGTTCCTTTAACTCTAGGACATCATGTGTCTTGCACATGCAATTTAATGAATTTTTTAGCCAAAATGCCTTTATCTTCTTCATGGACATAATTTGATATTTTTGCTTTCAACAAATAGGTTCAAGAACAACTAAAGTGTTGAGTGGTGGCTGTGGAGGGGTTGGGGTGCGGTGGGTGGGTTGTGGAGTCGAGGTTTTGCGATGAGTGGTGGTTGTGGACAAAGTGCAACACAGAGGGTGGTGGTCGTAATTATGGATGAAGTTAGGCAAATAGGATGAAGATGAAGAGGCAAAGTTGCTTACTACCACTTTGTAATTGTATTAGAAGACAATAGCCCATGACAGCTGTGGTATGCCCTGTTTACAGCTGCTTATCCTCTTCTATCAAGTGGATTCTCTCTTTTTTAGTAGATGTCAAACCTACTGTGCCATTGACTAAGAAGGGGGTGGACGCAACAGCTACATGGACCCCTTCCTTTCTATTGTTGCCAGCACTTTCCCGGGCTGAGAAAAAAAGGGCAAGCAAAGCCCGAAGGCTGCTATCCCAATAGGCCAACAGGCGGAACGAGGAGAGGGCCCGACAATCATACCACTGAAGGTTAAGTGGAAGGGTTTTTTTTTGAAAATTTCGCTCAAACTTAACAATTAACAAAGTTAATAATGATAATGATTAAGGAAAAGTAAAAGAAATACATTTTAACTAAGGAAATATGAGTGTAATAAAGTTTAAATACAAGAAAAGTCAATATAATTTTCTCATTAAAATAAACTCGAGAATTAAGTAAACAAATCATGAAGGAGTAAAATCATACATTAATCTTAATAGAAAAAATAATTATATAATTAAGCATGAATAAAGTGTTGACACAATTATATATTTAATATATAATTCATCCAACAATTAAAAAAGAGTGAATTAATTTAGTTTTCAAAATTGAAACCTAATGCGAAATTGACTCCCAAAATATAAAAATGTCGAAATAATTAATTGTTGAAATTGTAAATTGTATCAATTAAATTAGTAATTTCGCTAACCCTAATTAATTAATGGTATAAGAAATTCTTAAACAACACATTATGTTCCATGACAACTTCCACATGGCTGGGACTAAAAGGACAATTCAAATTTATGGTTTCCACATGGGAACATATATATTAAAATAAGAAAAAATTCACACACCTATATATATAAGATTGATTCACCGCTCATCAATTCTTTAAATGCATTTATTTTCTTCCTTGTGTCATGTAGTTTTTCATTTTCATCATTCTGTAACCCAACAACAACAACCAATTAAAGCTTTTTGTAACCTTAAAATATGGTTGCCAACAACATATTCATATAGGGTAAATTGAATTAGGATTTTGAGGTATTTATTCAAGGTTTTTAAATGTGATAAATAAGTTTTGTAATATTTAATTAAGATTTTTATAACTTAAAAAATATCTGGTATTAAAAATATAATTATTTTCTTTGAATTTGTTTTTAATATAAATTTTAATGGATTTCATATAATTTTTCATTTAAAAAAATACACATCAAACAATCGCAAAAAAATTTTAAAACTTTCAGATATATTTTTTTTTCTATTTTTCTCCTTACTTATAATTCATTCTCCCTTTCTGAAAAGAAATATAAATATTCTTGTATAACACCTCCTAACCTTCAATATTATGATATTAATTTATCACGATCATATACAAACTACTTCTCCATAATAATTTTTCATTATTAAAATATAAATAAAATCATTTGTTATTAAGATGAATATGTAAACCTTTTCGCCCACGATGACTCCATCCTTTTAAAAGTCAATTTTTTTTCTCCAATCAAGTAAAAGAAAATACTTTATATAAGTTTTTTTTTTCTCACTTTATCTCCTATCAAACGAAACCTTAAGTTTCATTCCAGATATTTAACATGTTTCGAATTTGTTCAAAATGAAATCAATTTATTAAATATGTTGAAAAGTTTATACAAAGGTTCAAGTCACTTTCACAAAATCCAAATGATCTCTTTTTGATACTAGGCCGTGACCTTAGGTCCCCAAATAATAAGTGTTTTGTTTTTCTATTTTATTAAATATGTAATTTTAATTTCTTAATTTTAAAATATTGATATTTAGTTTTTTATTTTAGAAAATTTTTATAATTTTTGTCTAATTTTTAATTTTGGCTGCATCTTTTTTTGTCAAATTGAACTAGACTTAACATATTTATTTAAAGTATTATAAAAAATAATTTAATAAATTAAAATGTAAGAAATAACAGAAAATAAATATAAGAAAAATTAAGAATTGAACTTAAAGTGTGATTTTTAAAAAATAAAAAGATAAAAATTATAAATTTAAACAAGATAAGGAGATCATAGTTGTAACTAGTCCTACTTATTATAACTAGTTAATAAATTTTATTATGATATGATATACTATTATTTTTATTAATAAGATTACATAGTTTTAAGTTACGAAGTAAATAATTTGACTGTAAACATATTATTTAATATCTTAAAAATTTAATAAAAACAAATTTTGTATCTATTTTACACTTTATCTCCCTATCTCATTCTTTTTAAAAGAAGCTACTAAACTAGAATAGAATTTAAATTTCATGAATAAATAAATACATGATCTATAAAAAGGATATTCTAATAGAAATTCTAATAATAAGATTATATGATTTAATCAAAGATTTTTTTAGCAGTTATTTTATATATATATTAGATCATTTTTTTCTCTACTAGACATAAGAAAGGCTCTATGACTGGAACTTGATCACTAAAGCTAAATATTGTTTGGATGCAGGGTTCTTTATCAAGATGGGAGAGGGGATTCTCGATATTTTGTATGACTCTTAGTTTCTTATAGGCATGACAGTGAGATTTGAACTCGTGGGTATCCGTCCAAACCTGTCCCGATTTTAATGGGAAAAACCGAATTTTTCGGATTCCGATTCGGGTTTTCCCCGGTAGCCAAAAGCAGGGGCGGGAGCGGGTATGGGGTTACTGATACCCGCCCCGCCCCTGTCCCCCGCCCCATAATAAATAATATTAAAAAAATGAAAAAAATAAAAATATGTATTATTTTCTAATTTTTTAATTGAATTGATTGATTTTGTTTTGTAATTTTAAAATTATGATCCCGTATTTTAAATGTGGGTTTGTTATTATTATTATTTTGTTACATAATTAACTTTTTTATCCGATTTTTCAATAAAAAAATTATATTATTTTTTTTATTTTTTAAATTTTAATCAAATAGCGGGGACGGGGCGGGACGGGGAAAACCCGACCCCAAGCGGGGATGGGGATGGGGATGGGTTTTAAAACCCGGCGAGGAACGGGGGCGGGGGCGGGGAGCGGGTTTGGAGGCGGGGACGGGAACGGGGACGGGGAATGCAATACCCGCCCCCGTCCCGCCCCGTTGCCATGCCTAGTTTCTTAAGGAATTTATGAGCATCTCCAAAGACAGTTCCTTGAAGAGTTTTTTAAAGTGAAGAAATGGGTGCTTGAAGAACTTATGCACTAGAGACAATCCACTTGGAAACAACCATTCCTTCAAAATAAAATGAGTTGTTTATATAAGAAACAAATTCTTAACATTAAAAAATCATTATCCAACATCAACCACCTTCAATCCGGATATGTACAAAAAAGAGGAAAAATAACCGCAAGAACAAGAAAAATGAACAGATTTGAAAAAATACCAAGGGGGAAAAGAATATTGAACAAATCTGAAAAAAAATCTCATGTCACCGCATTGACGGTGGTTGCATGAGAGAGCGACGATAGTGACTCAAGGACTGGTGGTGGCTCAAGAGGTTGTTATGGTTGCAAGGGAGTGGCATTGGTGAATCAACGGGCAGTGACGTTGGTAGCTTATGGAGGAGAAAATGGAAAAGGACAGTGGAGGAGAAAATGGAAAAGGAAGAAAGAATGAGAAGAAGTAAAATAAGTTTTTGGAGTTGAGAAGAAAAATGATGGATTGTTAGATTTTTTTTAAAACAAAGCTTTTGGAGAGTTGGGAATGAGAATGAAGAGTTGTTTTAAAGAAAATAATATTGTATAATGATGGTGGGTGGTTGGTTGAAGGTTGGGGTTGGGGAATTTTTTTAAAAAAGTTGTTAGGGAATTTGATTGTTTGTACCGTGGTTTAAAAATTATCATTATATATTATTTCTTAATTTTAGTCTTATTGATAGAGTTTTGCATACAAAATTTTAGTCTTAATTTTTTTATGTCAAGGCTCAATCTTTTTTATTTTCTCTAAAATGGATCTCAGTCAGAATAATAATTTGCAAAATCAATCACCGCTACTAGCGAGTAAAAATTCTCGTTATGTTTAATTATCTATTATTATATAAAAATGTATTTTTTATTGTTATCCATTTCCTTTAACATTTTCTTCAATTATTCATATTTATTATTTGTATTTATAAAAATCGAAAAAAATGTTAAGTCTTAATAAAAAAATATATAAATGTGTGGATTTTTGGAGTTTCGTGCGATTTCTTACATTTGAGCAACATTTTGTGAGTTCTTTATGAGTGACATGATATTATCGGAACCACAAAAAGTACTGTGGGGATCACAAAAAGATGATGAAGAAATCCAACTAAGCATCTCTCATTGGAGATGCTCTAAAGCACCTTGGGTGAGATATTTATGATGTGGGGTATACAATCCAAGACTTTTGGGAGTAGGGGTATCAATTTGGATCCACAAACAAAAATACCTTTCTTGTAAGAGGTCTCGCATATGGAGATTTTTTTCCCTCAGGAAGAGAATAAGAATAAATATTCTCATGTGGGCACCAGAGGGACAAGGGAATCACACCTCCATCCCAAACAAATTACATAACTATTCTTATATTAATTATTATTTTATATTTTAAATATTAAAATATTAAATGTTGATTTTATATTTTTAATATACTTAATCACTTAATGCATACACACTTAGAACATCTTTAATGGTGTATCTTAAATTGGAATTTTAAACTATTTTTTGGTGGATTCTATGGTGTCACAGGATTAAAGATTTCTTAAAATTTTTCATTTTTCTATTTAGTGGTAGATCTGATTTTAAAATTCTTGTATTAGAATATTTTTTTTCATTTTGGGACCCCGCAAAAACAAGAAAGGGGAAATAAAAATCCTGAACGACAAGAATTGGGAACAGGGACAAAGGTTAGTTGGGGGTGGAGGTGGAGAGCGAGTACTCCTTGCCCCGACCTGTCTTGTTGACATCCCTATTTGGGAGGTAGATGCTTGGAGGTTGGAGAAGTTTTAAACTTTGCTTCCTGATGATATTAAGCAAAAGATCCTAACCTTGTGTCCCAAGTTTGTTCCAAACATGCCTGATGTTTCGATATGGAACTGGAATACGTAGGGCTTGTATACAACAAAGTATGCTTATAGTTGACTTAATTGTGTTACTGAGAATATGTAGAATGAGCTTTGGAGTTGGATTGGAAGCTCCCCCTTCAGGCGAATGCTCAATTTCTCTTAAGGTGCGCTTATTGGGACAAACATTAATATGTCGTCTTTTTGCCCTAGGTGTGAAGGTGTCCAAGAAACAATTATTCATTGTTTTCCGTTAGGTCTTGGTCTGGGTTGGATATTCTTCAAGGAGGGATGGGGGATATGTCCTTGTTGAGTTGGTTAAGGAGGAAGGTTTATCAGTTTGGGATAATCATCTCGACAGTTATTTGGAATGTGTGGTGTGCTTGCAATAGGTTAATTTTTTAGAACAAGGCTAGGAATCTATTCAGTTGATGTTGAGCTATAATAAGTCAGTTTTCTAGAGACAAGTGGAGCATAGATTCAAGAATGGTTTGTGTTACTTGTCTGCCACCTTCTATGGGTTATGTGGCTTTAAACGAGGATGGTAGTGTTTTAACCTTGACGAGGAAGGCTAGGTTTTGGTGGTCTCTGCAGGGATAAGAATGATGAGTTTCTTTTTGGCTTTTATGGTAATAGGGGACAAGAGATTTGGCACACTTGTAGGGTCTTAGAATGTGCTTGGACTTTGGTTATCGCAAAGTTATGGTTTATTCTGATTCGAAGAACATAGTTGATCTATTATATGGAGATATTTCAACAAGTCCGGCGCGCCAAGGGTCGTCCAAAGGTGCGATGATAATTGACCCACGATTAAATGGATCCAAAATTTTAAAAAATTATAATTTTTTTATATTACTCTATATTGTATTTATAAATAAATTGAAGTTGTTATTTATTTTATGTTTCTTTTTTTATTCAAATTAAAATGTGACATGTTATTAAAAAATATTACTCTATTAATTATTTTTTAATGTTTTATAATCATAAATTAACATTGTTTGAATTTTCAATTCTATAATATATCAACATATCAAAGAAACACAAAAAAATTAAAATTATAAAGGAAATAAAATTAAAATTAGTATTTCCATAAAGAACAAAATATACATCAACTTTAATATGTAATGATATTTTGTGAATGATAGATGATAATGATGGAGAATTTTTTTTATGGGATCAAATATAAAAAATAAATTAAATCATAAATATAATTAATATTTTAAAAATATATCCATGTGAGTTTACCAAAACTCGATAAGATTTTGTAGGAGTGTGAATTGATTTCAAAAATACAATATTATTGTCTTTTTTTTTTAAACATTCTTACCTTTTAAGTGGACGAGATTGAGTCATATCAGGTTTGTAACTTGTCTTTTTGTCATACTTTCTTTATATATAAATATTTATGTGGATATAATTTTTTTAGAGATAAAAATTGAAGAATAGATAATAATATAAGTGTATAAAATAATATATATATATATATATATATGATTTATTAAGCTTATGCTATCTATTCAGTGAAATATATATATATATATATATATATATATTATGATATTATGTGTCTATTATTAAATATTTAAATATAAGAGAATTTTAATTAATATTTTGTCATGCACCATAAAATCTTAAAATGGATCAGTGTGTCTATGTTTCATATTTTGTCTTGCTATTGGCCTTCTGTGTAGTAGTATACGAAGGATAATGGTGTTGTTGTGATGCATGAGCCCCCTTCGTTCATTAGTAGTGCTTTGTTAGTTGACTCGTTGGGTGTGTCGTACCCTTGAGGCTAGTTTTCTTTTTCTTTCTTTTCTCTCATACACCCAAAAAAAAGATCAATTTGCTTATTCTATTGAGAGTTACTTTGAACTTTTTTTTTCTTCAGATTATAACGAAAATTGCTCACACTCAATTACACAGTGGAAATAAGTTTTTGTTATGTATATCATAGAAATACATAAGGAAAACTTATTTTATTGTGAAAGCATTTTCGTCAACATAAATAATACCATTTTTGGGAGGTTTAAATAGTGATAGGAGTCTGCCAATAGCAAGCCCCTGACTTTGAGGTCTTTGCGGGTCTTGTGGTTAGCTTTCAAGCCCATATACTTATAGACCTTAGGGCTTTGATGCTTGTCTCCGTTTTGTATTTAGTTCAGCTTTTGAAAGAAAAAATGCTTGGGATTTATATCAATAGGAAAATTAAAAATGCATGTAAACTGTGTTAGCAAAAACTGCATTAGATTGGATCGATTAATTATTTAGAGAGTGATCCAAACTGAACCTTAATTTCTTTTGATCTTTGCATCAGATGATTTTTGGCTCAAAAGTATGAACACTTCATGTGAATGGGGGAAAACGGGAGAGAATAGAGTATCCATATCCAACTTGTAAATGTAGAATTAGTATATTGGTAGGAACATACAAAGTGTACGTGCGTGTTTGTTTTGGCTATGGAAATTGATTTTAAGATCATAATTAATGTTCCATACATTTTTACACGATTATTTCACGATAAAAAAAGAATTTTAAATAACTTTTGTATTAAATTCATTTTTTTTATAATGAATCATCCAAATATAAAACACATTATTTCAAAATCAATTATAATGTTGAAACTCAATTTTTTTACTCATCCAAAACACACTAAGTCTTTAGTCCTGCCGGGGAATCAGTTTCAGTTTGAGGAACTGAGTCCCACCCTCGCCACCAACACATAGATATATTTACGTTTGATTTGATTTGATTTCCCCTCGCAACTCTGAATCTTGTAACAAGATCCAGTTCTCCTCCCATGGCTAGTCCAAGAGCCAACCTCTTGTTCCTCCTATGCCTTTTGTGCTATTCTCTCTACGCCATTGCTGGGTATTACTTCTCTCTGCTCCATTATTTGTTTTCTTATTATTCTCTCCAGACCAATGATCGTAAGGAACGAGGACACACAACACAACTTGCAATGCAAGTTTAGTTGTTAATTTATGAATGTTTTGGACAGAAAGAGTTATTACAACGTACTTGAAATACCGAAAGGCGCGTAGGAGGAGCAGATATAGAGAGTGTACAGGAAGCTGGCGTTGAAGTACCATCCCGATAAGAACCCTGGCAACCAAGAAGCCAATAAGAGATTTGCGGAAATTAACAGTGGTAGGTATATCAGTTTTCTTATTTTCTTACTTTATTAATTAATTCATGTTTTGTTGTTATATTGTTGAATCAATATATAGCGTATGAAGTACTCTCGGACGGCAAGAGGAGAAGCATTTACGATAGATACTGCGAAGAGGTGGTGGCGGAATGGGAATGGAATTCCAAGACATTTTCACCTCGTAAGTCGCGTTATGTTAGTGAGTGTGTCAATTTGTAAGTATTTTGAGTGTGTTTGGTTTAACTTTAGGCACGCGCTCCCATGCACGTTTTATTAGTAGTAGTAATTCAAAACTTTTGATTCAACGATCGTCTGAGAGTCTCCTAATGTTAAACCAAACACTCAATGTTAAATCAAACATGCACGAAATTTGTTGGAAATCGACAATCACACACAAAACGAAAAACAGAAAAGAGAATAGGGAAGAGAAATATGACACAATATTTTACCCTGATTCACCGAATGTAGGCTACGTCCAGCTTGTCTGTACTATAATCTCCTCACCGCCACTCGTTACAAGTCACTCGGTTTACAAGGGGAATATAAATAGGATTAAAAGAAACCTAACAGTAGCTATTCATAGGCCCTAGCCCAAACTACTAATAAAAGTAAAATATTACAAAATAATCAGAGGCCCACAACAGTACCTAGCCTCTACGAAAGATAACCAGTTGGCTTTCTGCTGACCCCGCCAACAAGAAGGGTTGTCATCTGACTGCGAAAGATGAGCCATATCCAACAAAATTTGTGTTCAAGTTCAGTGGGTTTGAGTGTTGAATTTGTGTTTCTTCGTTTACCATGGATGCTTCTTTCAGCTTCTTCGGGGGAGGTCCACTAGAGGAGGAAGAGAGAATTGTAAAAGGTGACGTTGTGCTTGTTGAATTCGATGCAAAGCTCGAGGATTTGTTGCATTTCCATGCATTAGATTTGTATATCTGTTCATGAGATACATTCAAGTGAGATCATGATAGGCTGGTATGTGTGTCATGTCTTTTCTTTTTTTTTTTTTTAACATCTATGACATTTTGTGCCTCGGATATAGATGGAAATAAAATTAAATTGAAGTAATTAGAATACACTCACTGTAAAGTTTGACAGTGTTATCTATTTGTTATTATTATTTGTTAAGCACTCTGGTTTGTTAGTAGTATAAAACTTCTCAGGTATTAGGTGATTGCTTCTCAATCTCTCCTTTATGACCCTTGGTTCTTACATTTTTATTATCAGGTTTGGAGGGAGAAAAATTGTCTTAAAGCCAGCATCTGGGAAGAGACTCTGTAACTATAGAAATGAGCTTTATCACAAGCAAATAGGTCCTGGGATGTTTGAACAGTTCACGGAGCAGGTAAAACATCTTTAAGAATGTTAAATGTAACGCCCCAATTCTCTAATCAGGGTCATTACCAAACATACACCACAATCAAATAGATAATCAATCAGAGTTTAAGCAGTTTGGAAACATACACTAGAAGTGACATCATCGAAGTCACTATCATAACACTGTACATCATAATATGGTGAATATACATCAAAGTTTCACTGTACAATACAAAACTGTACAAATAACCCATCAGGGTATATCAAAGTACATAACCAAAATAAATGAGCAACATGCTCAAGTCCTCTATCCTAGTGTGTCCTTCAGCAGCTAATCCTGCACAGGCTTCTTGCCTTGGGACCTCTCGGCTGCTATGGAAGAATCACCTGCAAAACATAGCCCCACACAAGGGGTGAGATATAAAATCTCAGTAAACTCAGGGCCCTTGAAGGTATTTCCTTCCCCTGGTTCACTGACAACAGATACATAGACAAAATCATCCACACATAAACAATCAAAGTACAACCATCTGTCAATATCCACATGATTCCGATGGTCATTACCATCTATCAC
>PYAF01001945.1:3051-18117 GCA_007407185.1 Glycine tomentella
TTTCACTGTCTTCGTCCATTTCCATTACAACAAAGTCGACTGGGAAAAAGAACTTGTCGACTTTCACCAACACATCTTCGATGACACCATATGGATGTGTGATAGATCTATCAGCTAACTGCAGCGTCATCCTGGTCGGCTTTATTACAACTGCTCCTATCCTCTTAACCATGGATAATGGTATGAGGTTGATGCTTGCTCCTAAGTCAAGAAGAGATCTTCCCACAGATAAATTACCAATAGTAACAGGAATTGTAAAGCTACCTGGATCTCTAGACTTTTCAGGGAGAGTCTTTTGGATAATGGCACTGCATCCTGCATCTAGCTTTATGGTCTCCTCATCGGTGTATCTTCTCTTCTTAGTTAGGAGATCTTTCATGAACTTAGCATATGTTGGCATCTGCTCCAGTGCCTCAGAAAAAGGAATATTTATTTCTAACTGCTTGAAGATGTCAAGGAAACGTTTGTATTCCCTTTCCTTTGACTTCTTGGATGGAGCATGTGGATATGGCATATGTTGGACTGGTGGTGGGGTTAAGGATGTCTTTCCTTTGTCACTCTCTTTGTTTTTACCCTCACTTATCACTTTTCTCTCAAGTTTTTCATTAGGTTCACCCTCTTCTTTTTCTTTTTCACTTTCTTTTTCCAACTCATCATTTTTTTCTATATTTCCTTCATTTTTCTTTTCTTTCTCATCATTTCTACCCACTACAGTTCCCCTTCTAGTGATAACTGCTTGACACTGCTCTTTGGGATTAACTTGGGTATTGGCTGAGAAAGATCCACCTCCATTGTCAGATAACTGCTTTGCAAGCTTCCCCACTTGAACTTCTAGATTTTTGATAGAAGCTTCGGTGTTCTTTTGATTGCTGATGGTCATTTGCATGAATTGTGTCAGGGTGTCTTCCATCTTTGTCAATCTATCGGTTTGAGCTTGCTGAGGTGCATTTCGATTAGAAGGTCCTGAAAAAGAATTAGAAGAACTAGCAAAGGAATTGTTAGGAGGACCTACAAAAGGAGGGTTAGTGGGAACATAAGCATTATTATTTTGCCTCCAATTATAGGGTTGATTAGAACCTGGACCATTACGATAGCCTTGGAAATTTCCTTGATAGTTTTGAGGTCTTGACTGATTTTGTATGTAATGTGCTTCTTCTTCTTGTGGAAAATCTCCGGGTACCGTGCAATGGCCATTTTGGTGGTCTCCCCCACAGAGATCACATCTCATTATTTGATGAGCTGAATAAGAATGAGATTTTTGTGAGCTTCCTTGCTGAAGTTGAGGAATTTGGCCTTTTGTTTGGTTAAGGCCTCTAGTTGCTGGGTCAAGAGCTTATTTTGAGCCAAGATGGCACTTTGAGTATCAAGCTCTAGTATCCCTTTCCTCTGTATGGGTGATCTATCATGATGAGATTGATAGTCACTTGCAGCTATTGAGTCGATGATCACGATTGCTTCTTCGGGACTTTTAGATATCATGGTTCCCCCAGCTGAAGCATCAAGGATCATCTTGGTTTGGGGCCTCAAACCACTATAAAAGATGTGTAATTGCACGGCATCATCAAAATTGTGGTTTGGGCACCTTCTCAACAGTGATTTAAACCTTTCCCAAGTCTCACAGAGGGGTTCATCTACTCCTTGAGCAAAAGTGGCAATTGCGGATTTTGCACTGATGAATCTTGAAGGAGGAAAGAATCTAGCGATGAATTTTTCCTCCAAATCTTCCCACGTGCTTAGACTCTTGTTGGGTTGTGATTGAAGCCATGTTTTTGCTTTACCTGTCAAAGAAAAAGGAAAAGCTCGAAGATAAACAGCTTCCGCATCCTCGTCAGAAGCTCCCATTGTACTGCATAACTCCATGAATGTGGACAGGTGAGTGTATGGATCCTCATGGTCCATCCCTGAAAAGGGATGTGAACCAATCAGACTAAGTAATGCTGGCTTCAGCTCCACAACCTTATTGTTGAAAGGAGGGATGACTATGTTATTGTAATGCTTTGGGCCTTGTTGGTAAGCATAGTCACCAAGAGTCCTCCTTGGTGGTCTATCTTCACCTTCCCCTCGATCGGCCATATTTTCACGAACAGGTGGCTTTTCGGATGAAGGAGGATCAATAGACGAAGTTGCCTCCGATGTCTTACTGTCTTCTAATTTTTTTTTCTTCCTATTTTTCCTTTCTGTTATGGTGATTTCTGGATCAAACAAAGTTTTATCTGCAGAAAACTTACCTCGCATAAAGGAAGAAGAACAAACTACAATATCCCATAAGCATCGAAGTTTAAAATAAAAGAGAAATTATATACAAAAATTAAAAATAAGGTAAATAACGAAAATAAGAAAAAGTCCTACTAAACTGATAAATTAAATCTAAAAGAAATGAGTAAATAATTCAAATCCCCGGCAACGGCGCCAGAAACTTGTTAGACTTTTGGCAAGTGTACCAATTGTCGTTGTAAGTTACAAAATTTATAAAAGTTCGTCTCCACAGGGACTTGATTTTTACTCAGTTAATTCAAATAAAACTTAACAGTTTAATAGTTTATGTACAGTGAGTGTGAACGGAGTTTCATGTAATTACGAAAATAACGAAATGATGTAAATTTAGTAGAAACTGAAATTATAAACTTAATACGAAGATTACGAAATATTACTGAAAATAAAACGAGTTTGATCAATTAAAGAGCGTAGGATTGGATTTCATCGTTCATACCCTTAGTATTCAATTAATATTACCTTGCATAAGTTATTTTCTATTATTATTGATGCACACATAAAATATCCCAAATCGATGTCTCGCATTTGAGAATCCTAAGAATATTTATCAAATATCGATGTCTCGCATATGAAATAAATATCCCAGCGTTACGATTATATTCGCGTGTTTATTTGCAGTCTAAACGTTATGCTCTATGTCTAGCAACGTAACGTAAAGAGTAAATTTATTCATTTCAAACCCTAAGATTACTTTTCAGTCTCACTTCGAGTTTAAGTTCGTGATATTAGTGATCAAGTAATATCAAGCGTTAAGTACGGAATAAATTTACCAATAGAAAAACTTATGCAAAAGTAAATATCAAAAGAAATACTAGAAGGGTAAGAAGGTTACATTCAATCCTTTGAGAGAAACTAGCCAAGCATGGGCAGAACCTCCGTAGAAATATAGGTGAAATGATTCATCACCGCTTTCTGATTCGACAGAGTTTCCACCCTAATTTTCTCTCTTTCACTAACCTAAACTCTCACTAAACAAGAATTTAAAGAAGCAAAAAGCTTAGAAAAGCTTAGAACAAGAGAGAGAAGAGAGAATTTGGCTTTGGAGGGATGGATTTCCCTTTGGGGGGTGCATGGGTATTTATAGGGGTGGATCTGGACGAGTTTGGTCGCCCAGGCGAGCAATTTAGGCATGATTTGGTCGCCCAGGCGAGCTTAAGCCCAAGTTGTTGATCCACTTGGCCCACTTGTTTGGCCACTTGCTGATCCACTCGCCCAGGCGAGCATTTTACACTGCATTAGCTCGCCTGGGCGAGCTAAACGTCCCTTCTGGAAGAAATTTTGGGCTTTGGGCCTATTTTGCTGGATGTACCTCCCAAATTTGCTTTCTGGTCCCCTTTTTGCTTGCTTTTTGATTTCGAAAGCCTTGGAAGTCCTTGAATGCTAGCAAAATAAAAATAAAACTTGGATGAATCTTTGAAAAACATAATTACTAAATGTTTAACATAAACTAACTAGATTAGGGCAAATTTTTACAGATATTCTTAATTTAAACACAAGATAAATGCTTCAAATGTAATCCGATTTTCACTAAGATATGACATTTATCAAGAGGCTCTTTAAGACTCAGTCAACCCATGTTGTTGGTCAGCACCAGTAAGGAGAACGTGGCCATGACCGTTCTAAGTAGTGGATATAGGAGTTGCATGGTAATAGAATGCATGAGCTCCGATTGACCAAGAATCTCGGCCAAGATCGTGGGGAAATATCCCCCAACTAACTCCCAGGTCAGTGATTATAAATATAAACGCTTCCAGAGAATAAGGTACACACAACTCTTACTCTCTCTGTTCCTTTCACACAATGCACACACCCCACGTCAATTGTGTTGTTCTTGCTCTAACATTGTGATCTACTCGCCTGAGGCATTTTACTTCAATAAATACCTTTAGAGAAAGAGTCCGATCATATATCAATTACCCAGCCATCTTTGCTGGACATTCCTATTCATCATGAACAGAACAGTAAGTATAAAGTAAGAATAATTCTTCCATTATTATTCAAGTAAAATAAAACTCTGCCATAAAGGAATGTACGGGCACAACCTTCTTGCTAGAAACTGTAGCATATGCTCTAACTAAATTCCATCATGTAGAATATAACCACAAAGTCTTGCAGTCCTTATTACTCCCAAAACATAAAAACTGAATACAAATAAAATGCTTCATGAATGTAGACCTATGAATTGCTCCTCCAGAACTAGAAAAGGTCTATTTCAAAACTGTCAAGCAGCAACCTTACATTGGAGAAAAAGATAGTTGATTTTCCCCCAAACTCAGAAAAACACATCCCAAACAAATGTTAGTGCATTCTAATTAAATTTCTAATATTTAATTTATTTTAAAATTTCTATCTGTTCATCGTTCACTAACAATTAGTGACTAAGAGGATCACAAATAAGCAAAAATAATGCATTGTGAATAAAGACCAAAAATAAAGCTTTCATAGCTTGGTCAGATCCAAAATGCACTTAGGGCACCCTAACCTCATTTTATATTTTTCTGGTATAGACTACAACTATCTTCCATTGGAGGCAAGCTATCCTTCACTACATTAAATTATAGGATAATTAAGGATGATAAAACTCTCTCTCTGAGTGTATTGATGCAATTGCATATTCAAACTCAAACTCAAGATCATTTCTTAAACTGGAACAACCCAACATGGGTTGATTCAGGGGGTAGGGGTAAACTCATTATCCATTGAATACTTCAAACTATTTTCATCTTTTACTATACCATAACAAATTTAAAAAGTACCACACAAATAAGATAATAGTAAACAATTAAACAAAGTATAACCGATAATTGTGGGTTAATTATGAAAATGGGTAGAATTTTAAAAATTACTAAAATGGGTATTTTTTAAAAATTACGAAAATGAATAAATCGTACTTTGATATAGGATTTCACAACAAAGAAATTGTATTAAAGCATAATTTCACTTTTCATTTGTTTAAAATATTTTTTTCTCTAAGAACTGAAATCATATATTAAAATACGATTTCAATTTTTTTTTACCAATAAAATCGTACATTAAAATACGATTTATAAAATAATTAAAAAAACATATGTATAAAATTGTATTTTAACATACTATTTTAACTTTTAATAATAAAAAAATTGAAATCATATTGTGTATACAATGTAACAGTTTTCTAAAACACATAATCATGATTTGAAGCATAATTTCTTATAATAAAATTGTACTTCAAATCAGAATTTATTTATTTTCATAATTTTTTTTAAAAAATACTCATTATGATAATTTTTTTAAAAAAATTACACCATTATAGTACAAGAGCTTATAATTGTTTATACAAAATAAGCATATAACTGTCACCTCCTTCTCGTTGCCATAAATTTGCGCACAATCTATATGCCGATATCCAACCTGCATCGACGTTGTCACATTGATCCACTATAAGCCATCTTTGTTCCAAAACCATACACATTAGGACTTAAATAAATCCATTAAATAAATAACCACAATACAGATTTTCTTTAAAAAAAAAAAAAGTTTTGGATACATCTCTTCTTTTCATAAAAAGACAAATTATGAAATAAATAATAAATTATGTTTAACTATATTTTTATCCCACAAATTTAGGTCAATGTTGTTTTTTTCCTTAAATTTACTTTTTTTTAATCCTTCAATAAACTGTAACAAATTGTGCATCCAATCCGTCAAAAATTCTTCGAAACTGAAAGACTAAAAGAAATTTTAAATTTTTAGGGAAAAAAAAACAATAACCCAAAATTTGAGAATCAAATATATATTTAAGGCTGAATAATAATTAGCTAGTAGTAGTGAGTGTGGGTAAAGTGTGCCACGTGCCCAAACCAACGGAAGATATCTTAGCGCCGGTGTTCAACTCGAAGAACCGAAGATCGTCTTCGTCGCTGGCCATTCTCTACGGAACTGAGAGAAGTCAAGCCAAGGGTTGTACGTACGCAAATGCGAATTAACGAATTCGTTTGATTTATGCACTCCGTGACGCTCGAGGTGCCAAAGTAGAGATTCACGTCGTGGAAGGTCTGCCTTCTATGGATATTCTGCCACGTTTATTAGGCTTAAAAACGTTACAAACCAGGCTCACGCGTGAGCTGGGAGGATATTACTTTTTTAAACGGTTTTATTTAAGGATTTTTATTATTGTCTTAAAGATAATAAGTGTATCTTGTCTTATATTATATATAAGAAATAAATATTTAATTTATCAGTGTTAATGATGATTAAATTGGTTAATTTTAATTAATAATATCATAAATTTTAATTTTATTTAAAAAATCATAATATTAAATAGTATAGATGATGATTATTTTTAAAAGATAATTTTTCAAATAATGAGAATATCTTGTAATTTTAACAACTCAATAAATCCATTTATTTTTATAAGAAATGAATGTATATTATTAATAGATCTTACAATTAATTAAGAATAAAAAATTAATAATTAATAAACTTAAAAGTAATCTTATATTTTTATAAAAATGTTTTTAATAAAGATGTTTTTTATTTCTTATATAATTACCAGAGAGGTAGTAATATATAAAACAAAATATTCCCTCAAATTCATATTGATTAAATGATTAAGTTAACCATCATGTCATTAGTAAGAATGCATTGGCTTCAAAAAAATAAAAAGTAAGAATGACATTACGCTTGAATTTTTTCTTATTATTAATAGAAAATTATCACTTTGACCCTTATAAATGAAAAAGAAAGAAATTATGAAAGGTGATCGACCAAATTATTTTGTAAAAATAAGAATTAAATGTAATTTTACTTTTCCTATTTCTCAAAATTAGTAGTTTTGGTTTCTCTATTTTAAAATAAAGAATTTAGTCTCCCTATTTTTAAAAATTCAAGACCTTAGTCCCCTATATTTTAAAATAGAGACATTTAGTCCTCACTTTTATAGAATATGCAAAAAAAAAAAAAAAATAATCCTTTTGTTACACTGAAAGCGATGATGTTAAGATATTAATGTTGAGTATGACATAAATTAAATAAAAAAATTTGTATCACATCACTAAATTTGTGTCACATTAGGTTAATTTATTATCAATAGTAACTTTTCAAATTTAATGGAAGAATCAAAATTGTAGATTTTATAAAATTGAAGGACTAAATGTTTCTATATTAACATAGGAAACTAAAATTACAAATTTAATAAAATACTTCCCTAGTTGGTAGACAAGGTTTAAAATACGTTCATTTTTTTTCCTATCTATATATTAATTAAAGTGTATATATTACTGATCAAGAATGTTTATTGTAGTTGGTAAGTAACTGAGTTTTTTAGGCATGTTGATAGGAGTTTGATTTTTTGTCGATATATATAAAAAATACTTTGTTGAGAGAGATAAAATTCACTTTAGTGATCTTTATACCTCAAAAGTTAACTTATGACTTCATGTGAAGATACCTTCCTTCCACAAAAAAAAAAAAATGTATCTATTAGAGTGAGTTGATTCATTTGGAGCTCAACGAGTTAAATACTTTAAGAACTTTACCGATATGTTCATATCTCTTTCCTAATTTCTAATAAAGTCTTATAAAACACCAATCCAACAATTTTTCAATTTTATTATAAATTTAATAAATATTCACCATAAAATATTTTTAATTGACATATATTTGTTTTCAAGGTGCAAATGTTATTTGAATGTAAAAACATCCTACACATTAAATCATAATTAAGCAATATAAAAAATTCATAATTAACATTAAAACATAAAAATATGTAAGTAACCTTCAAACCATTTAAGTGATTATCAACAAGTCATTGGTTCAAGTGGTATTGAACTCAACTTTAAGCAAAGTCTCAAATTTGAACCTTGTGAATGGAAAAAAAAAATGTAGTTGGGAGAGATGTAACACCTTGAAAATTTCAACTTAGTGTATGTGGGCAAAAAAACACAAATAATACATTTTTAATAAAAAAAATTACGAATTTGGGGTTGTTTTCAAACATTTTACAAATCTGGGACAGGGAGACATGTCCAAAATGGGCATGACCAGATTAGGCATGACTAAGGGGGTAGTCATGCCTAATCTGGGCGTGACCAGTCAGTGCCATTTTGGGCGTGTTTCCCTCCTATATAAACTGGATTTTTTTACTTTTTCGTCACTTTTACTGTTTCATCTTCTCTCTAAAAGTTTTTGAAATGTACCTCTATTAGGTTTTGAGTGATTTATCTCTGCAGTGAAGCTTTGTCAACAAGTAAGTTAATTTATTAATTATGAATATTATTTAATATGTTATATTATTGAATTATAAAATTGTTAGGGCCATATTATTTAATTATTTTTGTAGATAACTGTTAGGTATTAGGTTCTAGGATTTAGTTTAGTTTAGTATTTAGGGTTTAGTTGTTAATTACAATTATTTTACTAAATTTACTTAATTCAATTTAGGGATTAGACTTTAGGATTTAGTTTAGGGTTTAGCATTTTAGGTGATTTCCCTACATATGTAGATGGTATTATTATCCTATGGAACTCGGGATGATTTGAGTGAGAAAGAAATGTTGAAGTAGTGACTCAAACCTAAATAATTCCCTACATATGTAATTTAGGGTTTAGGTTTTAAATATGATTTGAAATTGTCTTAAATCTTGTCTAGGGTTTAGGGTTTACGTTTGAAATATAATTTGAAATTATTTAGGTTATTTATTTGTAATGTAATTTAATTTGAAGTTATTAAATTATTAATTATTATATTGTAATGTCATAGATGGTTGATTCATCATCTTTTGCGTCTTCACGGTCTGGATCTGATCATAAGGGTGACGAAAGGGATCCGACAACCCATGTTATGCCTACCCCGTATAAGTGGGGGGTTTTGCGGAGGCGTACCCAGCAAACTCATGTTTCACAGGCTGTGTGGAATGAGGACAGATGTTGAGTGTTAAAGACGCGACGTGGTAAAGTCGCATGGGGGCCAGACTGTGACGATATACCTGCAATCGTTGCAACGATGTTAGGACAGGCTGGATTCTTACATGTCGCACGCATGCGACATATTCACGTATAAAATTATGAATTGAACAATGGTACATACGAAGTGATTCCTTAAAAGGTTTTTGTTTATAAGTGTACATACAAATTGATTATTTTAAACTTGACTTTAGATCTATTCTGCGCTTATCAGTGCTCTGTTGAGAGGTGGAGATCAGAGACACATACATTTCACATGTCGCAGGGAGAAATGACCATCACGTTGGAAGAATCCAGCCTTGACGACAATGTCGTCACCGTAGCCACGTCAGACGAGTAGGCCATCATCATTGAGGACGTGTTTGGTCATCCTGCTCAGGAGGGTGAGCTAAAAGGAGGATTCTTGCACCTGTCTTACTTTGATAGGTATACGCATTGGGGCGAGGTAGCTGGGGATCTGGTAGAAGTCGTGCAGTTTACGAAGGCGCACATTGCGTGTATGATTGGAGCATGGCTACTATGTGACAGATCCAGGGGAAGCACTGTCGGCTGTCACTATGTCCCTTTGTTGATAGGAGACATGGTAGACATAGGTAGGTATAGCTGGGGTTTTGCGGTCCTTGCACATTTGTCTAAACAAATGTTCGAGTGTACATATACAGATAGAAGTGACATTGGTGGGTGTCACGTGCTTCTACAGATATGGGTGTGGCATTACGGCCACAGGTATGTGTTCTTATTTTCTTTTATTAACTATGTATTGATGAGTCTTATATGTATTAATGAGTCTTATAAGTAGTCTAATGTCAGTTATTTTCAAATTAGGTTTAATGCTTTAGGCAAGTTTCGTGCACACGAGCTTCTTTGGTATCGGCTAGCATTAGATTCCCTTGCTCGGGATGAGGTACGTATTGTTATTTATATAAGTTTTGGTCGGTTGACTTGGATAATTTGCATTTTTTGTCATCATCGTTCTTGCCTAATTGTATGTTTAATTATTTTGTTCAGGTGGTTTGGCAACCATATGCAGGCTACCACTTCCTTGGTGCATCTCAGCACGAGCGACTGTTGTGGATGGCTACTACTCCAATTATATGCTTTCACACAGTTGAGTATTCTCATCTAGATAGATGCATGCGGCAATTTGGGAGGGATCAGCCAATCCCACGAAGGCAGAGGAAGTTGAAAGGTGTGCATGACCTCTCATTGCGAGGTAAACCACATGATAACTGGGTCCGTAAGCTGAGACCCTTTATTCGCCGATGAGAGGTTAGGGACCAGCACATAGAGCTGCCTCCCTAACTGACTAGGTTCCTATCACCAAACCATGAGTACATGGTTTAGTTCAGTGAGAATGGGAAACAATACGTGACAAAGATGGCTGCCAAGATGGGTCATGGTGTAAGTGTTGTTTAAATTTAATTTGTAAAATAATTTTCATTATGATGGCGTTATTGTCTGGACTAATGAATTTGTTTTGTAATTTGTAGTTTGATGGCCTGGAGATGTTGTACTGTGCGAGTGGCGGTCAGGAGTGGCCGAGATTCAGCATGGAGTACTTGCACGAGGAGGTGGGTCGCATTATGTGATTGTTTCGATAGAGCTGTCGCTTGGCGGAGCTAGCCCCACATGCACCCCCATCACAGCATCAGCAGGACCCACATGTGTATGTGGATGTTCCCCGTGGGAGACAGGAGGGACATGGATTAGAGCGTCGCCAGAAAGTCATGCCCCATGTTCCTGACCCATAGGAGTTCCCAGTGCTCGCATTGATGGTTGGTTTAGGCCTCCACTGATAGGACCTACATACGACAGTCATCCTTTCTATTACCAAGCATCTCATCAGCGAGACATTGGGTATTAGGGGTTCAGTAGCCAGAGTGTGATGACTACCTAGACATGAATGCTAGGCTCAGATCGTTTCCGGATTGTAATCTTCAAGACTCCATGAATAAGGGTTTGAAATTCAAATAGAAAAAAGGAGAAGATTAAGGAATGATTTAGAATGATGCCACGATCCCCAATCGGAACGATAAGTCGGGGGAGGATTCACCACAAAGGAAAGCTTCCTTGATAAGAATCAATTTGGTCTCAATCAAGAACCAACAAGAGGCTAAGCTCTCAATTTAAGCAAAAGCTCAATTTCATTAATCAAAAGTTGACCAAAAATAGCAAAGTCTGAGTATTTATAGGGCTAGACCTCTAATAAACCCCTAAAAACGTAGGTTTAGGCCTATTTACGAAAATATCAAAGCCCATTGCATGAAAACAACAAAAGGAAAGTTGCAGTACCATTTTAAATAAAAATAACCGATTAAAATAGAGCATTTCAGCATTGTGTAATCGATTACAGCAACGTCGTAATCGATTACAACAGACAAATAATCGATTACAGCAATGAAATAATCGATTAAAACAAATAGACAAACAGAAAGACAGACAACATTTGCATTTTAATCGATTACAGACACATTTAATCGGTTAAAACAGACAGCAAATGTTTATCACAATAGACAAGACTTTTTTGGATGTGTTTTCATTGAATTTGGTGTGCCTCTTCATGCTTGTCCACAAGATATAGGGCATTTTGATGTGGTCTTGAAGGGCTTGAGTTCTAGCTCTTGTCATGGGTCCTTCAAAGCTCACCAAAGGAAGTGTTTCAAGCTCTCCTTCTAGACCTTTGGCTTGTAATGGACCTCCATCATCATTATCCTTAGATAGTCCTCTATCATCCCCTCCTTCTTGAAAAGAATTCGTCCTCGGATTTGCAATCAAGACACCTACATCACAAGGAGAAAGATCAGTGACATTAAAAGTAGAACTCACTCCATACTCACTTGGCAAGTCTATCTTGTAGGCATTATCATTAATCCTCTCAAGGATCTTGAAAGGTCCATCACCCCTAGGTTGGAGTTTAGATTTCCTTTGGGAAGGAAACCTATCCTTCCTTAGATGCAACCAAACTCAATCACCGGGTTCAAATACTATAGCCTTTTTCCCTTTGTTAGCATGTCGTGCATATTGTTCCATCTTCTTCTCAATTTGATTCCGCACCTTTTCATGGAGATCCTTAACAAAAGTGGCTCTAGAAAACCCATCCATACTCAAAATAGAAGAATCATTAGGCAAGAGAATTAAATCAAGAGGAGATAAAGGATTAAAACCATAAACAACCTCAAAAGGAGAAAAAGAAGTGGTAGAGTTGGTTACCCTATTATAAGCAAATTCAACATGGGGTAACTATTCTTCCCAAGTTTTCAAATTATCTTTGATGAAACACCGTAGGAGTTGTGAGAGATCTGCCACATGACAAGCATCATCCGCTTTGTGACATGGTATGAAATGTGCCATCTTGGAAAACCTATCAACAACCACAAAAATCGAATCCTTGCCTCTCTTGGACCTTGGAAGACCAAGTACAAAATCCATAGAAATATTGGTCCAAGGTGAGGTAGGAATAGGTAATGAGGTATATAAACCATGATGCATGACTTTAGACTTTGCCTTATGACACACAATACAATTAGAACAAAATTTGATGACATCATGTTTCATTTTAGGCCAGTAAAAATGTTCATGCAATAAGTTTAAAGTCTTTTCTACCCCAAAATGTCCCATTAACCCCCCTTTATGAGCTTCACAAATCATGAGTTCACGCAAAGAACTTTGAGGTAAACACAATCTTTTAATTTTAAACAAATATCCGTCATGCCTAAAGAATCCTTGGTGAGACCCCTTTTCACACAACTCAAACAATTTAGAGAAGTCATGATCTTGAGCATACAAGTCCTTTATGTGATCAAATCCAAACATCTTAGTTTCAAGCATGGAAATTAAAGCATATCTCCTAGAAAGTGCATCGGCCATAACATTAGCCTTACCTTTCTTGTGTTTAATCACATAAGGGAATTGTTCCAAGAACTCTACCTATTTAGCATGCCTCTTATTAAGCTTGCCTTGGTTTCTCAAATGTTTGAGTGACTCATGGTCACTATGAATCACAAACTCCTTAGGAAGGAGATAGTGTTGCCAAGTTTGCAAAGCTCTAATAAGTGCATAGAGTTCTTTGTCATAGGTGGAATAATTCAAAAGAGCACCCTTAAGTTTTTCACTAAAATAAGCAATTGGGTGACCTTCTTGTAACAAAACACCACCTATGCCAACATTGGATGCATCACATTCAATTTCAAAAGATTTGGAAAAATTTGGTAGAGCAAGAATGGGTGCATTTGTCAACTTCTCCTTCAATTCATTGAAGGCATTTTCTTGTTCACTTTCCGACTTAAATACCACATTTTTCTTAACAATGTCGTTCAAAAGAGATGCTATAGTGCTAAACTCTTTGACAAACCTCCTATAAAAACTAGCCAACCCATGAAAACTCCTCACATCACTCGCATTTTTGGGTGTGGGCCAATCTCTAATAGCCTTGATTTTCTCATCGTCTACTTGGACTCCCTTAGCACTCACAACAAATCCTAAAAACACTACTTGATTAGTGCAAAATGTGCATTATCTATATTAGCAAACAATTGTTCTTTTCTAAGCACTTATAAGACACTCCTAACATGATATAAGTGGTCATCCATAGTTAAACTATAAATCAAAATATCATCAAAATAAACAACCACAAATTTGCCAATAAAGTGTCTCAAAACATGGTTCATGAGTCGCATGAAAGTGCTTGGTGCATTGGTTAAGCCAAAAGGCATGACCAACCACTCATAAAGTCCAAACTTAGTTTTGAAAGTGGTTTTCCATTCATCACCTTCTCTCATTCTAATTTGATGGTAACCACTTTTCAAATCTATTTTGGAGAAAACACAAGAACCATGAAGTTCATCCAACATATCATCAAGTCTAGGGATAGGATGTCTATATCTCACGGTTATGTTATTGATGGGTCTACAATCCGTGCATATCCTCCATTCTCCATCTTTCTTGGGGACTAGGATGACCGACATTGCACATGGGCTCAAGTTTTCCTTTACCCATCCTTTTTGCATCAACTCTTCAACTTGCTTTTGAATCTCCTTGGTCTCTTCTGGATTACTCCTATAGGCCGCCCTATTAGGAAGTGAAGCTCCCGGAACAAGATCAATTTGATGCTTAATTCCTCTTAAAGGAGGCAAGCCATGGGGTATGTCTTGTGGAAAGACATCCTCAAACTCCTTTAAAAGTGTATCAAAATCTTGAGGCAAATCAAGGGCACTAAAAGACAAACACATATAATTGGGAATGAGTAAATACATTTGTTGTCTAGCTAGCATCACTCTCTTAACCTCCTTAGGTTTGATGAACAAATTTTCTTTTATTTCTATTTTTTTCACTCTTTTTGTCTCTCTTCTTTTGTTCTTTATTTTCACTCTTTTTGCCATCTTTTTCTTTTAGGCTTTTCTCTCTCAAAGGACTCTTTTCTTCTTTAATTTTCTTTTCTTTTTCTATCTTCAATCTCATTTTTATTTGATCCTCACACACCTCACTTGGAGACAAAGGTGAGAGAACTACCTTTTTACCTTTATGAAGGAAAGAGTATCGATTGGTGACCCCATTATGTACCACATCTCTATCATATTGCCAAGGTCTACCAAGCAACACATGGTCGGCTTCCATGGGAACCATATCACAAAGCACTTCATCCACATATTTGTCAATGGAGAATGTAAGCAACACTTGCTTATCCACCACCAACTCACCATTGTCACTCAACCATTGCAATTTATAAGGTTTAGGGTGAGGGATAGTTTTTAAACCAAGCATATCCACTAATCTAGTGCTTGCAACATTGGTGCAACTTCCTCCATCAATGATTAGAGAACAAACCTTTCCACTCACCAAGCATCTAGAATG
>PYAF01001946.1:0-11363 GCA_007407185.1 Glycine tomentella
GGGGCATTTATACACACTGGTCATGCCCAGTTCTGGGCGTGACCAGTTGCCCCAGATTTGTAAATAGTTTCAAAGTTGCACCAAATTGGTAATTTTTTATTTAATTTGTATTATTTTGGTTCTTTTGCCACTCCGCAATTTAATTGATAACAATTAAATGTCATTCAATTTTAAATTATCTTGTTTGGATTATTAATCTTGAAATTTTCATAGTAGTTAATTCTAATAACTACAGTTTTTGCTTTTAAACTGTCATCTCTCTCCTCACTTTCAACAATCGAAGATGATGAACCTTCGTGTGACACCTCTTCCGTGGTAATCTCCGGCCAACAGTTTGGTTTGTCGGTAATTTTTAAAACTCTTCGTAAATATATTTATCTTTACTTTTTTTGTCAGTGCTTTGATTCAACACTATTTGTCGGCAATTTGGATTCCCAAAAGATAATGCAAAGATGATTATCGGAGATTGGAACTCTGGTGAGAAAGGTTTGCTAGAGGTAAGCAATTGACAAATGAACAGTGAAGGGTTAGAATTCTAATCAGGTAAAGATGGAAAAATGAAGATAGAGGTTGGAATTTTCACAAATTCCACCTATTTTAGTGGAATTTCAAATTCTTAATTTACAAAGAATTAAAATGCTGAAAATTCTTCATAATTTAATTTTATAGTATCCAAACAGAGCATTTTATTGAGTAGTAATTAAAATACCCTAAAAAATTTCATTATCCGCTTAGATTGCCTCATCCAAACTCAAGGTTAATCTAAACATCAACAAAATTGTTTTGTTTAATCAACAAAAGGATAATCTAAAAAGTTATATATCACTTTTCAATTCACCATTTGGTGGTGGACCCATAGCATCCTTAGGGTCTGTTTGGATGAAACAATTTAAAATTCTAAAGAATTTTAAATTCTAAGAATTTCAAATGCTTTATTTGAAATTCTTTCATTTTCAAAATTCTATGTTTGGATAAAGAAATTATTTTTGTTCATTTTCAAAATTTTGTCTGATTTAGAATCCGACCCACCTCGAAGTCAGTGATCTTCACCTGCTTTCATGAGTTTATTAGCATATTCAAGAACTTGATGTTCCTGTGCACTAAGCATGACAGCGGACCCGAACCCGTGGATACCCGTCCAAATCCGCCCCGATTTTAACGGGAAAAATTCAAGTTTATCGGGTTCGAGTTCGGGTTCAGGTTTTCCCCGATAGCCAAAAGCGGGGGCGGGGGTGGGTATGGGATTACTGATACCCGCCCCGCACACGCACCCGCACCCGCATCCGCCCCGTAATAAATAATATTAAAAAATAAAAAATAAAAGATATATTATTTTGTAATATTTTTAATTGAATTGATTGGTTTTGTTTTGTAATTTTTAAACTATGATCCAATATTTTGAATGTGGGTTTGTTATTGTTTTTTTGTTATGTAATTAGCATTTCCGTCCGATTTTTTCAATAAAAGAATTTATTATTTTTTATTTTAATCAAATAGCGGGGACGGGGCGGGGAAACCCGACCCCCAGCGGGGACGGGTATGGGTATGAGTTTTAAAACCCGACGGGGATCGAGGACGGGGTCGGGGAGCAGTTTTTGAGTCAGGGCGGGGACGGAGAATGCAATACCCGCCTCCGCCCCACCCCGTTGTCATGCTTACTGTGCACGATGTGCCGCTGGTGTAGGTACGCCAACTCCCGCAGAATCTATCGAGAGAGATTTGCCAGCTACTGCTCCTGCTGGATGTGTTTCCCCTCCACGACCCTCAATCCATGCACTCCAGTAGCATCTGGATTTCGCTGTTCCAATCGTTCATCTCATGGCACTTCACCACGTTCAAATCGTTCACATCACGGAGGATCTGGAATTTTCGGTGGATCTGTCGCCACACTAACTCCTCATGGTGACCGTATATCATCTTCAACGTGTACACGCGCCCGCTGGTGCGGTGGACCACCCCGCTCACAATGCGGTTCAGTCTCTTCAGCTCTGAGAACAGGATCACCTATTGCGTCACCACTGCAACAGTCGTTGATGGGGGCAAAGGAAGCGGCATTGCCAAGTTGGTGTCCCGCTACGGTAGTGGCAACGTCAAGTACATGTGGTGGCGCTGAGGACATTAGCAGCTGAATTTCAATTTCTCACATTTTAGAAGGAAATTAAAATTTCACATTTTTAGTTATTTAAAATTCTGTTTTAAAATTTCAAAAATTTAAATTCTTCATATAAAAATACCCAAACAATGAATTTTAAATTAAAGAATTTTAAATTATCTGATAAATTATTTTTCTCAGTTAAAATTTTCTATCCAAGCATACTCTAAAGATATTTGTTAGGATAAAAAGAGAAGGAAAGTTAGTTAGTTAGTTAGACGAATTTAATTGATATAAATAGAGGGCGAAGGATAGGAGAAGGGGGACTTATCATTTATTCATTGAACATAAGCTCTTTGTGAAAGGAGAAATCCTTTATGAAGGAGAAATTCTTGGAAAAGTATTTTCTCTTATTTTCTGTTCTTCTAATTCTATTCAACAAAATTCTTTCAAATTCTTGCTTTTCTTTGTCATTTCAATTTTTTGGTTCCTAACAGTATGTGGTGAGCTTTAGATCAATCTAATTATTAACAAAAATTGCAGCATCCATCTCTAAAAGAATCTAAAAATAATAACAAAACAACTAAGTTGAATTCTTGAAGATGAGATGGTTACATGGAATAATCGACATTAAAACTCTCAACCAAAGTTTCTCAATAAAACATTCAAAATAGTTGTACACCGGCCTTAAATCAAAATTAAATCCTTACTCTCATTTTTACCGTACTTAAAATTTTCAGATGATATGACAATTTAATCACGATATCAGCTGAACTAGGATACGAACAGAAATCCAAGCATCAACGCCGTCCAACTGATAAACAAAATGGACAATATAGTCTTACTGCTACAAGTTGATAGTTCTACCATCCAAGACGGAAAAAGATAAAAATTATGATTCTATCATGTTAGAAAAAACTTCTCATTCTTCATCAGAGCCTGAACTTTCTGCAGCTTTGCCATGTTTATTCACGGTGCCATTGGCAGCTTGTTTCTTATTTTTTGTGTTCTGGTCATCTTCTTCATCTTCACTGTACTCACTCTCATAGTCATCATCATACTCTTCATCCTCGTTGTCCTCATCCTCCTCAACTCCATCCTCCATGATAGGTCCTTCATCAGCCAAAACAGCACCCCTGGTGCCAGCCCGAGTCCGTTTCAAAACTTTGAGCTTTAAATTTGTCCTTCTGTCACAGCCCAACCAGGAATCACACAAACAATAGCAAGTCAAACTGTAGTTACCCTCTGATGGGGCCTGGAACTTGCCCAATACTAATCTAGAGCCCCCTTTCACCTTCTCGACTGCTTCTGCAACTGCCTTACTGGTCTCCTTCACATTTGCTCCTGACCCCTCCATAGACTCCTCAATTGCCTTAGATGCAGCAGTTACAGCAGCAGCTTCATCCATGAAACTAACCTTCTGAGAAAACCACACATTGTTTGAAACAGAATCCGCAAGCAAAAACCAGTAATTTTCTTCCTTATGAAATGGGTAGTAGGGGGCATGTGGAAGAGCACCAATCAGGCTATTACCCCTTTTAACATTTATCCAAGCATGGAGAGTCACAATGTCCCCCTCTTGTATACCCTCTTCACCTTCAGTCTCACAATTTACCTCAAGTGTCAAGGAAGGCATCATGTACAGTACCGTCTCAATGTCTTCCACTTCAGCAGAAGATAACCCACCTGTTTGAATAAGCAGGTCAGCTCGCTCTTGAGAGTCCATGTCATGAAGTTCCTGAAATGTTCTCACCTTCTGCATTATCAAGAAGACAAAATGCTTAGTTCCAACACTCAAATGTCATGGGATCAATTTGCAAATTCAATATGACCAAGTAAAAAAAGAAAAAAAAAATCAACATTTGAATTTCAAATAGCCAATAGTCACTATACAGTATATACAACTTTGGGTTAACTGTGCATAAAAGTGATGGCTATGCAGTTTAAGAAAGAAAAAAAAAAAAAAGATAAATCATTAATATCATAAAACTAGTAATTCAACCACTAAAGATACGATCCAATCCAATAAGAATTCCCCCTTTTAAAATCGGACATTAAGGTTTCCACTTTCAAATTCTATAAAGCCTCTAACCTAAATTAAAAGGGGGGAAAAAGACCAATCAACATTTCATAGAACATTCTTTGTTTCTAGATTTTCTTGATTATTTATCCATTTGTCAATCTTGAGAACACTTTGCAGAAACAAAAATTCCATTAAATTCGATCCAACAAGTGGCTAATTAACTAGTAAGATCCCCAGGAAAAATGTGCATAAAGATCTCTACACCATGTAACTACAGGTAAACAGCATGGACATGAAAATCCAGATCCAGACCAGGGAAATTTAATCATTTACAATTGGATGGCAAGGTCATGAATAATGTTGACATACCTTGCGGGCCACCTTCTTAATAATAGTCTCACTTATATGTGGCAACTGCAGAAATGGTGCAATTCCTTCAGGTGATCCACCAGTAGACTTTCTAGCACTGAGAGGAACAGCCTGCATAGGTCATACATCAAGAAAAGCATATAAATATTGATTTATTAAGAAGCAAAGCTAAAAAATTGATTATATATTCAGTTAAATGCTTGGCTAAAAAACACAAGAAAAACAAACATGAACAACAATGAGAACTTCACATTTCCATATTTCATAAAAGTATACCAATAATACACCTTTCAACCTAAACTAAGAACATAACAATATGTGCAGCATTTGTGTAACATAACCCAATTGTCTTGTTCTTGAAGAGATGACTTTAAGATAATAGACATCACTCATCAGCATACGAACCAAAAGATGCTAGAGGTAAAAAACAAGCACATTATAAAATCTAAACGCTTTTACCAAGAAAATCATATTAACTATGACAAATACAAAACCTGTATCATGAGATATAAGTTTCTCTCCTACAATAGCAGACTGTGTAAAGGAAAGGAGGAACTTAATTGAATATTGACCATGCTCTCATCGCTCATGTTTGGGTATTTCTAATTTATAGTTTACACGTTATAATATAGTTGTCCAAAGAAACTGTTGAAACTATAGGGATTTTAGGTAGGGAGGGAGGAAAAGGGATAAAAGAGAAGCAGGATAATATTCTTCTGTGTAATTTAATGAGATATAATGTGATACAAAACATAAAGCACTAACCCTTATGTATACTAATAGTCTAATACTAGACTCAAAATCCTAATTAAATAAGGAAACAAATCATCAAATATAAGGAACTATGAACATCAATCCTAAATCCTAAGAGAAAACCCAAAATACTCAAAACTACACCAAGATACAAACAATCAAGATATTATGAGATATTTTTCATATATTCCAACAGCGATAAAAGAAAATATTGAGGTGAAAGTTACATTTAGATTATATATATTAGTACGTTTTTTCTTTGGTGCTTTAATTATCATCAGTTAAATAATAAATAGTATTTTTTTCCTTACAATAAAAAGTATAGGGGAAGCGAAAGTTATCCCATTCCAAGGTCAGGGCAACACCATGAGCCTCAGCAAGGGCTTTACAATGGTACTCACATAAGACCAAGTTAAATTTTATTCTATCATGACCATATTCTATCAACGCTCTATTTGGATTACCAGGGAAATACAGAAAGAGAGGAAAAAATTAAGAAGGGAAGAAATAGGAATGACAGAAATAGAAGAGAAGTTGAGTAGAAAAAGATGTGTTGCTTGGATGAATGGAAAAGATAGTGGAAAAGAGAGTGAAAATAAATAAATAAATTATATGGAAAATATTTTTGTTAATTATAAAATATAATTTTTACTTTATTATTTTTTACTCAATTATATAATTTTTTTTTTTTTTTTGCTTTGGTATACCCATTGTTTAATTTTCTTATTAGATGGAAAAATTATTCAATTTTACAATTGGGTGTCAGACAAGTCAAACCGTGAAAATGAATAAGATAGTTTTTCCTTTGTGCACTGTTATTACATCCCAAATCATGCCTCAGATGGGATGAATTTTATTTAGGTGGGAGCCACATAATTTAAACATTTTTTCCTTCTAATTCACCATAAACAAGCAGATGAAATTGTGTAAATCTCTTCTAATTCACTCCCTTCAAATTCTTTCCCTCATAAAAAAAATCAATGAAAAGGAAGTGTAAATGTAACACAGAAGATGACTTGCTTAAAACTAAAATTAGGGAAAGGTGAAATTGGAGAGAAAAAATGACTGCACAGAGAAAATATACTTGGCTTCAAACTTAGATTCATCACCTGGACGATACATTGAGAAAGCTCAACAACACCAATTGCAGGCCTCAGCCATCCATGCCCCTGAGCATTTCGTGGTATAACTGCCATCTTTTAAAGAAATTAGAGCATTAAATAATGTACAGAAATGCAAATATTCCAACTTCATGACTAAAAATCCAGAAATAGAAATATCATATGCATCATATAAGAGAATGATTACAAGCAAAACTTCATGATTACAATGAGCAACTGGTATGTATGATATCATCTTTAATGATAGGTATGATCTTTGTTTTGGTACTGTAAATCACAGTGATCCATTATCCAACTTATTTCTCTATCTTCTAAAGTAAGCTAGTATTTAGCATAAGGAAAATACAAAAGCTACCAAAACATTCCAAGAGCACACAGGAATAGCTTAAGATAAATGCCATATGGTCTGTATCATTTCATTTAATTAGGATTTCAGATATTTTCCAGGAAAGTGATTGGTAATACTTTTGCAAAGTCATTCATGATTGAGTTTGGGAATAGGATATTGTCACACTCACATGTAGCATTATTCTTTACATAATCAATAACAAAAACCACACCACATGAAATTAATAATTTATTACCTCTATTCAGTTCCCTTTTACAATATAATCTTGTTCCAATTCACTCATAAGGGAGGCAAACTGAATATTTCCACATGTTTGCTTAAGGTGTTTACATACCACTAATTTAGCTTCTATCAAAAGGGAATATATATATATATATATATATATATATATATAGAGAGAGAGAGAGAGAGAGAGAGAGATATAATCCTCTTAAAGGCAGTTTTACTGAAATCCACCTCAGCAATTAACATTTTTTTCTATCATTGTATTTGTTTTCTTCATGCTAGAGAAACAGATAAAAATATATTAGCAGTTCATATATAATCTACACTCTACAGTTAAACCAGGTTGCCTGTAGGACAGATCCTCTTAACATTTCACATCTTACATTCAAAAACTCAAGTTTGACAAGTGTCTAAGAGTCAACAAAAATAAAAATACATCAGCTGGACACAAGTTGCCCCAGGCATGAGCACTATCAGGAGATGATTCTATTTATATTGGGTAATTCTAAGAATTTAGTGTTCAAATATTTTTATATTGATGCACCTTTTGAATCGTGATTGCAATTTGCAAAAGACAGTGCAGACTTAAGTGAACAGCATAACTAAGAAAGCATGAGCATTGAGTCTACTTAGATACATAAGATCAAATAGTCGGTCAGTCACCTTCATTAATTCTTCAAGTAGGCGGGGTGCTGTTTCTAAAATTCGTCTGAAATCACTTTGTAAAGATGGAGACAAGGCTCCAAATTCACGGGTCAACTGAGCTTGAACTAACAGCTCTGTCTGAAAGAAAATAGCATATATGTGAGCATATAAAAGGCAGAGAAAATCAGAATAGAACACTTGTATTCCCAGAAAAAATATGAAGCACTTCATTAGGCTTAGCCATACAAGAAGATACCTTAACCAGCGCAGGATGTTGCTTCCAAAACTTAGCCTGCTCCTGCTTGATGTTTTTGAGGTCAAGATTCAACTCACTCCTTACCAACATAAAAAGCTTCTGAAGAGGTTCATCATCAGTTCTACGGACTGGAATTTCCATATATTCAGCAGCCTTGATGAAGACATCCATTACTTTGCTGTACAGCATAATATTCAGAAATAATTAAACTTTAAAAGCTTAAAGTATAAAAGATACCTATTGTATGAATTGGGAGGGGGATAACTCAATTTTCAATCTATTACAATGTAATATTCCAAAATACCAATGTCTTTACCAGTAGTATCATAAAAAAAAGGGTTAGATAAAATAACCTGTTACTTTACTGTATTCTTTTCAATCTTGGATAAGTAATATTTTAAATCCCAATATTTCATCAATATTGTAGCGCATTTGAATCTTGTAAATTCAGTAAGGAATGGACAGGGGTTTAAAAATCTTCTTTATTTTGTACAAACATCCATTTGCAAACCAACACATTCACACAGTATAAACACACATCATTAACAAAAGCTAATAAATGAAAATATTCAATCGCTGACTGCATAAAATTCAGATCTCTATATCCTCAAAGAATAATGGCAAGAATAAAGACTGACAGAGCTTAACCACATAAACATACCTGGGGGCCAAAGAAGGCTTCATAAGGTAATAGTAAGTGGAAAGTGTTTGATGCATCACATAGTTGCCGGTATACTTTGATGATCTGGAGAGATAAACAACAGCAATGACCAATGGCAAGAGAATACACACACCAACAATCCAAAGCAGAAGTATTCCACCAGATGCCCCATCAATATTTAGCAGGAATTGAGGAAGAGCTATACCCATTTGGAATCCCTGCAATAAAATATCATGCATATTTCAACTGCATGAAAACAAAAAGATAACAAGCCACTTGGCATTTTTTCATAGCCTTATGTTTTATTACCTGCCTGCCATCAGGATGGCCATATTTTTCATAATTTTCCCGAGCTGTCGGATCTGTAAGTGCTTGATAAGCTTTGGCAATGTACTCAACGAAGTACTTGTGTGCCTCTAAAATAAAAGGAATAAAAATATATCAGTTACATAGGCAATTGTAGGAAGCCGACATTCCTGCAAACATCAAAGTTTCCATTGCAACAATAAAAAAAAAAAATAAACAACTGAAACACCTTCAACCTGGATCTGGATTTTTATCTGGATGGTATTGAATAGAAAGTCTCCTATACTTTTTCTTTATTTCAGACTCTGCCGCTCCAGGCTCTAATCCTAGAATATTAAACGGATCGAAAATTTCAATCTGCACAAAATTTACAAGAAAAATTTCAGGACATGCACCAGTGGAACTCTCAGCCAATAAGTAAAATGTTATACCACAAATACAAGATCCCTCAATACTAATTTCATATCTCAAGCAGTGGCATAGCTGAATTCATTTTAACTTTCTAATTGTTTACCTCACGACTCATGGTCTTTATGTAATAAACCAGGACAATCATAACCACCCAAAGTAGTAACAATGTCAAGTTACTACAGGTTGAGACATTCGAAATCTGTAAAACCAAAAGGGAAAGTGAAAAAAAAAAAAAAAAAAAAAAACATCAGAAGGAGAAACAAGTGTGGGTCATAGCAGAATTAGATTAAATATCACAAGTAAAACCAAGCAAACATTGAAGAAAATAACAAAATACACATAGCAGAAAATGATCTCACCCTCTTGAATATCGATTTATGGTACTTCCCGGATCGCGAGCACTCAGAGCACTGACAGTGAATGCTCTTTGATTTCTTACTGGCAAAACGGCACAACTTTGTTATTGTATATGGCACTATAGGAATGGCCATTATTGTCAAAATGAATATTGGGAACAGTGCACTATTCTCCTCTGAAGCAGCCATCGCCTCCCTTCTGCACCCAACAACCTCAAAAGGTTACCAGACCTGCAAAGGCAACCCTCGTTATTGCTCACAGCTCAATCTTCAAACACAATTCTTCCTCACAGAATAAAAGGCAATTATGAACCAATCCACAGAACACATAAATCAGAAAACACACACAAAAATAAATAAATAAAAAAAGGTTCCTGAAGCATTCCCTATAATCAAACAAGTAGCAAAAGACCTATCTAAATTTAAAAAAAAAAAAAAAAAACCAATCTAGGTTTCTACATTAAGGATAAGGTAACTAACAGCATGAAACACAAATAATCATCAAATTCGAATCGAAAACAGCAAAAACAAAACGAATTCCCTTTCCTCTATCTTACACACGCATACACACAAACAAAGCAGCTTCAGTTACAGTTAAAGACTAACAGAGTATAAGGTTCAGACAGTGCGTGGATTGAGAATCACCAAAAACCTAAATAGCCACGAATTGGGAAATCGAGAGGTTTTAATTGACGAATCGAATTGAAACTGAAACAGAGATGAAAGCGAATCGAAATGAAATCAGAGAGATCGAGAAGGAAAAGGCATGCAATTAAGAGAGAGAAACTGAGAGAGGGATAGAGAGACCTGAGTCTTGGGATTCGAAGTGGAATGAAAGGTCAACTTGGATGGGAGAGGGAAATCTGAGGAGATGGAACCTCAGACCACTGAGATGAGATCGCAGCAGCGCAGAGAGAGAGAGAGAGACAGGACAATTATATAATTTTACGCCTTAAATATTATTATTATTAGTTTAGTTCTTGTGAAATTAATGCATTCTTGATTTTAGTGTCTATAATAAAATTATTTTCTCAGTTTTCTTTGTTGACTAAAATTATTTTATTGTTTTATTATCCTTGAAATTACAAATTGTATAAAATAAGAATTTTGTAAGTAGATAATTAATAAATATTTTATAAATACTTATTAAGTTTTGAGACCTGTTTTATTTTTAATACACTTTTTAGATTTAACTTATCTTAATTTTTAATTCACTTAAATTTTTATGTACAAAAAAAAAATGGTGTATTACTGATGATATGTATTTATTTTTTTAGAATATGTATCTAATTGATCTTCCATTCATACAAAAAAATGGATCATCCGTGTGAACAAAATTATCTTGTCTGCTACTAATATGGATTAGTAGGACCGTAGGGGATGTTATTTAAACCGCTAAATTAATTTATCTTAAAAATTGATCAAAATAAAAAATTAAGAAACCAAAATATTCAAAACTGTATTTACTTTATTGCACTTTAATTTTCTTTTCAGTTTTTCCTTTAAATAGAATTGAATCAAATACTGTATATTTTGACTTACCTAATGTGCAAAATTATTTAAGTAATGTAAGATAAGATATTTTTAATTAGTTTTAAAAATTTTATTAATTAAAAAATTTGTTTGGTTGTTGGATAAAGTTCTTTTTATAACTTTTATCATTTTTACGTTAATTTATATATTTATTAAATTTTTTAATTATTTTTTAAAAATAAATAATAATTTTATTTTTTATGTCATTTAATACTTTTTAATTATAATTAACTTTATCAAATTCTTATAATTTAATAAGTTAA
>PYAF01001946.1:11463-27077 GCA_007407185.1 Glycine tomentella
AAATATTATTCAATATAAAAATTATAATATAAGTAAATTCGTTATAAATAATATTTTAACATATAAATTATATTTTAAATATATGATAAATAATCATATTGAGATGTGATGTTACTTTTAATTATTTTTAATATACTTATATTGATTTACAAAATTATTTAATAATATTTTCAACTTTTGATCAAATAATAATATTAATAATATATGATTTTTTATTTTAAACATTTTGGTTATTTTATATTATAAGTTTATGATATTCACAATATATGATCAATTCACTATGAATAATATAATATTTTAATAGGAGGTTTGTAATGTAGCTATTATCAGAGCAATATTTAAAACTCTATTACTTGTGGTTCTATAAATGGTATTTTAAAAGGTTAATCATATTTCATCAATTGGTTATTTAGTTCTCAGATTAAAAAAATACAATGCAAATTATATTAAAATAAAATAAAATTTTAGAAATCACAAAATCGAACCAAACTTTTATTATTTTTGTGTTTGGTTTGAAATCAAATACTTTTTGTGCAAAAAGCACCCTCCAAAACTATAGTAAAACCGTAAACAAAAAGCTCGTGAAGTTTCATAAACCCACGTTACTAAATTAAGTCTACGTTCAATTTTTGAACGCCTCCAAAAAAAATTTCTAGGATTTCTCAGGCGGATTTTAATATGAAGATGGTTCTTTTAAGCTACACCGCTAGAACATTTAAATACACCCGATAGAACATTTAAATTTACCTGTAATAGCAGGTTATTTACCAAAAAAAAAAATAATAAAGAAATAAACAACACAAAAAAAGATAAATTATACTCTAATGGAGAAAGGTTACCAATTTATTAGGTATCAGGTTTGCAATCAAAGAAGGAATATTTGTTTAACCGGTAATTTTTTTAATTCATTTGAAGTTTTATTTATGATAAAAAAATTTCCTTTTTTTTCCTAATCTCATCAACTCTTCCCCACTACCGTTCGTTTTCTGCCGATGAGTTCTTTCATTCATTTCAAATACTAATTCAGAATTTCAAAACCTCAAATTACTAATTTAAAATTAACAAATCTCACAAACATAAACAACCAATTCATGATATCTGGGAAAAGAAACGTTGTTGCAAGGAGAGGGGAAATGAAAGAAGTAGAAGAGTGGCAGCGGCGCAGGGAGGTTGTTAGCATGGTGGTGGTGGTGGGAGTTGTCGCCAGCAAGGAGGTGGAGAAGAAGCAATCGTCGTCGCCATCGGAGAAGAAGTTGAGGTATGGTGGAGGAAGACGTAATTGGCGGTCGCACAGTGCTTCGCAAATTTCAGATTTCACAAAGGACCTTCTTGTGATGGTCTTGCTCTGCGACGAAGGTGGCCTTGTCGACAGCGGCGATGGTGAATGTCGTAAACAGATTTGCGACCAGGCGGTAGTGGATGGGAGGTCGTGGTGGTTATAGGAGTTGCATGTGTGCTGGTGCGGGTGAAAGAAAATGCGGAGAAAATAATGGTTGGTGGCGGTTTGACGGAGGAGGGGATATAGAAAACGAATCCAGAGAAAAGAAAGAGGATTTTCATTAACAGTTGTGCAAGGACGTTGGGTGCGAAAGTTATGGGAAGAAAAAACAAAAAACAAACAAAAATAATTTACTTTTTATTAATTTATATTTTTTTCCGGTTACAAACATGTTGTTACCTTTAAAATTTGGGATACACGGGTGAGGGAGGAAGTTTTAGACTTTATATTAGAATTCACCTTTGTTTTGTGCTCTCTGTCATAATTTCTCCATTTTCTTATGTGGCCAGGTCTTGTCATGTAAGCAGAAATTGGAGAAAATTTAATGTTAAGGATTGATTTAACCAGAGAAAAGTTAATGTTAAGGATTGATTTAGTGTATTTTTTACTTGTAGAGTATGTTTGGATTAGTCAATTTAAAATTTTAAAGAATTTTAAATTTAATAATTTCAAATGTTTCAATTGAAATTCTTTTATTTTCAAATTTTTGTGTTTGGATAAAGAAATTAAATTTCTTTATTTTCAAAATTTCATTTGATTCAGAATCCGACCCACCCCGAAGTCAGCGATTTTCACATGCTTCTGCGAGTTTATCAGCATATTTAAGGGTTTGATGTCCTTGTGCACGATGTGCCACCGGTGCAGGTACGCCAGCCCCGCAGAATCTATCGAGAAAGATATGTCAGTTGCTGCTCCTGCAGGACGTGTTTCCCCTCCAACGACTGTCCATCCATGAATTCCAGCAGCACCTGGATTTCGCTGTTCAGATCGTACATCTCGTGGCACTTCACCACATTTGGATCGTCCACGTCACGGAGGATCTAGATTTCTCGGTGGATCTGTCTCCACACCGACTCCTCGTGATGACTGTATATCACCTTCAGCGCGTACACGCGCCCGCTGGTGTGGTGGATCACCTTGTACACTATCATGCCGCTCCCGCTCCCTATGCGGTTCAACCTCTCCAGCTCTAAGAACGGGATCACCTGCTGCGCTACCGTCGCAACAGTCGTCAATGGGGGCAGAGGAAGCAACATCGCCAAGTTGGTGTCCCACTGTGGCAGCGTCAAGTCCTTGCGTGGCGTTGATAGAATTTCAATTTCTAAGTTTTAGAAGAAAATTAAAATTCTCTATCCAAACACACTCTTAAGGATTAATTTTGATTTTTTATCATTAAGGGATGAATTTATCATCGTTCCACACTTTTTGTGACTAAAATGAGTATTTTTTTTACCCTTAAATAGTTGAAGACCATTCATGTAGAATTTCAACAGATAATTTAATTTAGTTGTATTTAATTAAAAAAAATGAAATAAACCCAATCTATAAGATTTTACATTCAAATTCAAATTTTGGTCGAAATTCATTTATTAGATAAATTTGATTTTGATTTATTTAATATTTAATCCAAAATTCACCAAAAAAAATAATAAAAATAAATAATTTTATTTTATAATTATTTTTTCTTGATTTTTTTTTTAGATTTAAACACTTTTGATTTGATAACTATTAATTATTGTGAGTAATTAAAGGTAGATACCAATCAGGATTTAAAATGATACAAATGGTATATTAGAATTTTAAGAGACATAAAAGGCCAAAAACAAAAACAAAATAAATGTGGTGTATGAAATTTGAAATTCAAATTTAAATTGTGGTTGGAATGCATTTATTACAATGTTTGAACTTTGAATTCTATATGTTTTTAGATAGGGAAGAATAGTCCCTAGGAAGGCATTGCATTAGAGAAAGACACTTGGCATAAGTTTTCTCCAAATACACTTGTAAATGTATAGTAGATTGAAAATTGATGATTGATTTATTAATTATACTAGTTTTTATACATGTGCACGTACACACAGGTCGCTCCGCTGTACTACATTTCTTTAAATCATTTATGATATTTGAGTTTCGCATTTGGATGGATGTTTACAATATAAGCTTTTGATTATTAACGGGTTAACCACAAGCCAAATTGATTAAGGTGCATGTTTAGGATATAAGTAGTATTTTGTGCAAGCAAAGTAAATATAAGCAAACATTGTAATGTTTAAATATAGAGGTTAGTTATTGTAGAGTTAATACATAAGATGTGTTTAACTGACAAACCAACATCCATGGTTAGTGGTGGGAAAAAAAGCTTGTTATGTTTGCTATCAACGCAAAAACCAGGTGACTATGTTGTTTGTTGGGTCGGGGAACTCCATGATGAACTCCAAGTTAGCTTTTAGATTATTATCCTTTGCAAACTGTTTCCAGCCACATCCAATTTTAGCTCTTTTTCTCCAATGGTTATAGACAACCTTGCACTGTGTGGTTCCTTCAAAATTAAGATGTGTGAATCCTGTGTCCTGCAGAAAGTAATACATTGTGCTTGGAACATCCTGAAATAAAGAATAAGTGTTGTTAGCAATGTATACATTGATAGTATTTATAAATGAGTAAAATCCTTTAATGCGTAGTAATTTGTATCTTACCAAGACACTGGCAGACTGCTTGTTTTCGGTTAGCAGAACACGGAAGACAACGAATTCAGGGTTCTGTCTGTATAGGGAGTGCCATTTAGGAAATGCATGCACCTTAAAACTGGTTTTATAGACATTCATGTAGAAGAAAGATTGTTCGTAATGTATCAATGTTAATTGACAATTTCCTTCAAGATGGTAGTACTCTCTAATTGCCATCCAACCTGAGCCAATTCGAGGGTTTTCTAGAGATTTGTTGTACTTGACCATATGATGATTCCCACGATAATCAGATGCCATGTTTCATCCAAATGGTCTTTCCATCTAATTGTAAAGCTTCTGGGAATCTCTACATAAGGCTATAGGTATCATAAAAAGCAAAAAGAAATTAGTTATTTAAATAAGGTTTATGTGTAATGCATAGCAGATTGATAACGGTTTACTTGGTTTGTAACATGCATAATGTTGATACTTTCATAAGGTGTCCTATTAATCTGCATCATTGTTGCAACTATTTCCTTTAGATGAGCTTCATGTTGATTCGTTTTTGCTGAGTTACACATAGAACATAACAAATTTGATCAATAATCATCATCATTGAATTACATAAATTGTTTGAGTGTGCAGTAAAGTACATAACATGTTAATGTGGTGTGTATTTCAATAGAAATCAAAGCTTTTGCAGTGGCTCGGTAAATATTTTTAGGCACACATGTGTGGTCAATATGGATACTAATAAATCATTTTTTGCTTAGTCAATATGTTGGAAATAACATGGTGCACAGACATTACATGTATATGGCATGTCATTAAACATCAATTTCAATTAAATTAGGAACAGATTAACAGACACAAATTTGTTGGAAAAATAACATCATGTGTGTAAGAATTATGCACTACACAAGTAAATTAATAAATGCCGAAAATCGAGTTCGGGTTCAGAATTTGGGATCCAATCAGTGAGGTGATAGTGAAAAGTCGGGATGAGATATTTCGTGAAGAAGAGACCATCCATGACATGTTGAAGGCCGAAGTCCGGGTTTATGTCCGAAGCGAAGAATCCATCCCTTCTGTCCGAGCTGAAGTAGGGGAGAAACCAATGAAGAAAATAATGACCAACAACAAGCTGATGAGGACCAAGATACTGAGATCCGAGTTGATGATAAGATCTGGGATGAAAGATATCATTGGATCCGGAATGTGATCGAAGATGAAGAGTTTGAACTCACCAAAGTGCACACTGATCAGAACTGTTAAGACATGATGACAAAACTGACCCTAGGAAGGAAATTTGAATACTAATGTGAAGGAACCAGGTTGATGCTATGAAAAACTGAGATGATAGATTTTGAGAGCCTCAAGTGACATTCTTGATAACAAGTGTTATGTATCGTGAAGGTAGTTTCCAACTTAACTGGTGACTACGAATTTTGTTTCAATATTGATAGTTATGCATGTAAATACGAATTGATGACTTAATACATGTTAAGACAAAAAATGTCTCTATTGTGTAGCATTATTGTAAAGGCAATTCAATACTGTAGACATCCTTACCCGGAATAGTGGACAATCGTGTTTCAGTCGTGCAGTTGTCGTTGTGTTTGCTAACCTTCAGTCGTTTAGATATCTTTCGTGTTTCTGTTCGGTGTCTGGATCTAGTTGTGAAATACAATGCTGCTTGGTTTATCACAAAGTTGAAGGCTTTGAAGTGAAGCGGAGGTATGTGAAAAGACTGGTCATAATAGACTGACTACTTGCTATTAAATTAGAGTAATGTAGCCAAATTCATTGTACGGGAGTCACCAACGTTATGACCTCGTCATTATAAGGCATGGGTTTGCCTATCAATTGAACCAATCTAATTGGGTTAAGGGCCCAATTACTTACACGTCCGTGGAGAAGACTAAATTACAATTGGACTCTATATTTTGATAAGTTTTTTATATACACATTATATGTTACTTTGTATTTAAAAGTTGCGATTAAGCAACAATTTGGATGGTAGTCTAATTTGAATTCAAACATTTTAAGGTATTTAAAATTTGTAAGTACTTGACATACAAAGACTAATAATAAAGCAGCAAAATAGTAACAAACTACACATGTACTTTGACTTATTGCCTATTTATTTTAATTGGTTACAAACAGGGCCCGAAATAGTTTCAATAAAAACGTTTGAACTGCATATATTGAGCATTTATGAAAGGAACTAATCAAGAGAGTGGATTATATATTGCTTATATACTTTAGTTACAAACGGTTAATGATCAGCAATTCATAGTAGTATTCAAGAAACTAATTTGTAATTCGCAAGCCTACAAGTATTGTAATCAATGTTAAATTTAACATGGCAGCACCAGACACTATGGCAGCAACAACATAAAGAAGTTTGTTTTGGAAGACTTTATTATCACTTTATAATATCCAAGTATTCTGATGCTGTCACAAGTCAGTATTGATAATTAGTTTTGATTTTCCTTGTTGCATAGAAAGCAGATGCTTGGTTGATACAACAATATGTCAATACACAATAAGAGCTTATAAAAAACTATAGTAATGAGATTTGCAGTGATCATGCTGTTGAATATGACAGTTGAAGCCTAATCGAGAAGATATACAAACTTCAACATATGATGCTGAATTCTACATAAGAACCAAAATGAAACAGTTAATATAAGTAAGAACAAAAAAAACTGCAGATTTGTTTAATACAAGTTGATCATGGTAATTGTTGTGATCATGCTGTTGGATATGACAGTTGGACCCTAATCCTGCAGCAATATTACAGTAATTGTTGTGATCATCCTGTTGGGTATGACAGTAGAAAGTTGCACCTGCAACAACATTACAATTTAGTTGATCCAAAATACATAGCAAACTAAATCATGCTGTCAATAGGTAAATTTTAAATAACAATTCTATAATCAAGTATAAAGATTAGCACATACTATAGATTTTGGAAAACTTCTTTGAAAACCACATTGGTTGTTTTTATTTGTGGTTTTCTCTCTTTGTCATGAATGAGAACTTTCAATCCATTTGGGCTCTTGACTCTTGAGAATGCTACATAAAGTTGACCATGACTGAAAACTGGATCAGGAAGATATACTCCAACACATTCAAGAGATTGGCCTTGAGATTTATTGATTGTCATAGGATATGAGACTATTATTGGTAATTATCTTCTTACCATCTTGAAAGGCCAAGGAGATTGTGATGGTGATAATGACATCCGTGGAATGTACAATGATCCAATATTTTTACCAGAAACAATTCATGCTTCAATAACATGATTAGCCATTCTGGTGACAATTAACCTTGTGCCATTGCAAAGCCCTTCTGCCTGATCCAAATTACGGATCAACATAATAGGTGTCATTATTTTCAACTTGATTTGATGATTAGGTAATCCAAATGTTTTTAAAAAATGTAGAAACTTCGGTGTAATAGATTGGTAAGCTTGGCTTCTTCCACATTTGTCATGTAAATTGAATCAGAGATTAAATATTCTTTTTCCTCACTTGGAATCATGTTTAATACATGGTCATTTATTTTGTCAACAACCTCAATGGTTGAAGCTAGTATAACCCTGTTACCGAGGAAGTGTTCATCATTATAATGGCGGTTCAGATCTAGATATGTATTGGTAACAATGGATTCTATAGGATCGTTGAAATCTCTAATTAAAAATTATGATGAGATTTCTATATTAGAAAACCCATCATTACCTTGGCCTATCTTCCCATCACCAACCTGCATAAGCTATTCAGAAAACTTCTGAATTTTTTATGCATTAGACATTTTTGAGTTATGTTGCAACCACATATTCCTTGTCAATTTTAAAACACTGCAATAATCCCCGAGATACGAAGCATTTAAAGTAGCATTAACAATGTCTGATCTGCTGCCTTTAGGTATGACAGGTAAAATTTGGCGAAAGTCACCTCCAAAAATAACAACTTTTCCGCCAAAAGGCAAACCATCTTCTTGAGACATATGCATGATGTCCTTTAAAGATTTGTCTAATGCTTTAAAACAGAACCTGTTTGCCATAGGAGCCTCATCCCATATGATTAACCATGTTGACTGTAACAAGCCGGCTAGCTCACTACCTTGGTTGATATTACAAGTTGAATTTTCTAAAGTAAGCACAAGGATTGCAAACTTTGAATTTGCAGTTCTGCCATTGGGTAATAACAATGACACAATACCACTTGAAGCCACTGTTAAAACAATTTCACCTTTGGAACGTAATGCATAGGCCAATGTCTTCCACATAAAAGTCTTGCTAGTACCTCCACAACCATATAAGAAGAAAACTCCACCACGCTATTTGTTGACAGCATTGATGGTGGAATTAAATACATTTGTTTGCTCATTTGGGTTTGAAATAAAATAAATAACCTGTTACATAGAGTGTACAATTTAATTGTTTGTATTGTATTTGTAATTTATTTGATTATTTAATCTATCAAAGTGGCAAAGCATGTCTCAAATTCAGATTGCAATTGAATCCTGTCATAATTTTGCTCAGCATAAATATATCTATTTTCAAAGTGGGGTTGCACTACATCAATTGGAAAAGGCATGGTTGGATAATCCTTTAAGGATTTTTTGTTGGACTGCAAAATTGCTTCAATATGTAGCAATGCTAAATTTTGTAATTCTTCAATTAGCAATTGCAATTCTGTGAATAAAAAGAATGAGATGTAATTTTGGATATGTGAACACAAGACGTAGATTATATAAAAAAATATATATTTGTTGTACTTTACCTAGCATGTTTCTAAGCTTCCTTTGCTCATGTAGAACCCCATCAATAAGATAGTCACATGTTTGACCCCAGACATACTCTGGTCTGTCCATGCTATTGGATATAAGCATTGTAACAAACAATTTTCTTAAAAATATACCAGAACCCCACTGGTATGCTTCTGCCAAAGCCTCAATGTACTCCTTATCATCATGCAAAATCCCCATTGCAAAACAAGCTTCTCTAAATGAAAGATAGAGTTGACCTCGCACTGTATGGATTTGTTCATAACTAGTTGGCCCTTTAACCATGTCAACATCATCCTAAGATAATATAATTCTCTAGTACCTGGAGGAACCCAGTTAAGTCTTCCAATGGTGTTATCTTGTTTTCTTGGCTTCCAATGTCTGTCCTTAGGTACATATGTAGATTTTTTAACAAACGGTACATAAGTCAGATCTCTAGCTTTAACAAAAATGGTATTAGCTTGTAGCCAGGATGTAAACATGGACTCTTTAATTGTTGCCTTTGACAGCAAAGCATCAATGTCATCATCATCCTTGAATATGACTAAATTTTCACCAGGTAGATCAAAGTACAATCATTTAACAGCAGGTGATCTCTTGTGTATATGGAATGAAAATATTCTCCAGCAAGCTTCACACGGAGAAATATACCTACCATCTACATAGTGTTTAAGCTCATCAACACACTAATTTGTTGTCATAGCATCATCTTGCACAGGCACAAGAGCAGCGATTATGCGATCATATCCTTTATGAATGTACTTGAATAAATATTTGATAGATGTTGATTGGTTGCACCATTCTACATTGATATGAGCTTGATATTTCAACAGCAGTTTTGCATTGTATGGGACTACATACCTATTGTCCAGCATGATTTCATTTTTTTCAATGCATCTCCCATCATCACATCTTTTGTAAACAGGATAGCCATCTTGGTCAACAACAGTCTCAGGTTGCCATTTTTTGGGAAGAATCTAGAACATTTTCCATCTTTCATGCATGGGGACCTTTTATTAGCAAAGCCACATAGACCATGCATCATATGATTTTTGACACACTCATAGAGTTGTGGCTTTTAAATTGGATATGGTATTTCAGCTGATATAATGCTATCAATATCTTTAGGAGATGGATACTTGCTAGAAGAATGTAAAAAAAGCAAGATATGAGCATGAGGCAAGCCCCGCTTTTGAAATTCAATTGTGTATATATTTGCAACAATTATATTATCAGACAAAACAACAATCAAAAAAATTGAAGTCGATTATAATAAGTGACTTGTAGTACAGGTCTTACATGCAACCACATTACCCAAAAATTGTTTATCTTTCAAGTATGAAATGAATTGTTCTAACTTTAGTTTAAAAATTCTTGTGACAACATCGGGCTGATCTGGTGCAGTCAAATTAAGCACTATCACATACCTTTGAATTTCTTGCCAATAAGGATTACAAGTGAACGTCAAGAATAAATTTGGGAATCCGACCGTGTTGCATATGGCCATTCCATCAAAGTATAATTGATCCATATACCTGCGGCTTCCAACAAACGATGAAGGAAGGATAATACGCTTTCCACTATTACCACACTAGTTATCAACTCCTTCATGTGAGGCAATCAAAGTGTTGTATTTATCACAACGTAGTTGCTTTTGATGTGTTCTTATAAACGTCAATCGTTCTGATTTCATCATTGTGTAACCATCAACAATAAATTGCTGAAAATTTTTTCTAGATCTCAATAAAGTTTGACCTTCTCCTTTCCTGAATTGTAGCCTAAAACACAAAAATTCTCTGATAGTAAGTTTGTTTCTCTTTCTTTCAGCTGAATTTTCTATATCTCTATGCTTGACATCATTGCGGTATCCATCTTCACCATAGGGAAACATAAGAGGATATTGCAATTCTAGATAGCTTGGATGAAGCTCACTAATTCTTTGCAATTGTCCACTTTGTTTTTTAAGGACAATATCTCTATTCATAGGCTGGGCTGCATCCCCAATAATAATTGCAGCAACTTCAGAAACTGTGGGCAGATTGTAAATCCTCCCATCCTTTTTCCTATCTGAAATTAATTGTAATTTAAAATTTTGTGTCTGACACTTATGATATCTGTCTTTGGCCATCCTAAAAGACTTAGCAAAAACATTGTATTCATCAAGCATTTCTTTCAATTGTGATACAAGATGTGAGTCAAGGTGCTTTTCCCACCTAAAAATTATAGGAAATTGTGAGTGGTGCTTGTTTTTATCATGTCTGATGAACTAAATGTTATAAATTTGTGGTGTAATAGAAGGATAGCATAACCAATAACAAACAGTTTTATAAGATATACATAGTCAACAACACAACATAATAATAATTATAAGATCTAAAATATAACAAAAATTGCATGACAAAATTTCACCTTCTTCCACCAAGTTTGTTTTGAACCTCATTCTCTGTATCATAAATATACAGCTGAGCGAATTTTGAAGGTTTCCCAAGCATTGGTAATAGGCTTCCAATTAAATGACATGATTGTCCATGAGTTCTATAAATTGGTGGACCTTTTCCATGTGACAAACGGCTATCTATATTGGCACCGAAAGAGCTGAAAGCATACATCATATTGTAAGTTCTGATATATTGCTGGTAATTCCTGCTCTCACGTGATTGTTGATCACATAGTAATCGTTGTAGCAGTTTTGGTGGATCCTTCAAAAAAGGTAGTTGTATTTTTCCAAGACTACAACGAAGACTATATTTGCCATTAATACCTTTTTTATTTTTCCTCAAACTTTCTTCATACCACATGGCAGCTTGGCAATATGGACATGTCTCAGTAGCATCTCCTAAATCAACATATCCTACAAAATAAAACATTACAAGCACGACATAACTGATAATAGAATGTTCTGGATATCAATGTAGAGATGTAAAACCTTCATGTTGATGGCTCATCTGTGTGTTGTGAGTAGTGTTCTGTTTCTGTTTTGATAACCACTTACTTTGCAGTATGCTCCTCCGTCTTAATCTTGTAGTTGTAATCCCAACAACAGTGCACGAAACTACTTTGACATTAGAAACATTGTGGTTAACCAAACACTTTGTGGATATACAGACAAACCTGTAGCAATATGATCAACACAATGATGAATACCATTTGAGACAATTTAAAAACACCAGCATTACACATGCCATAGTTAATTTTAGTCTGTATAAACATTATTTATTTGCATCAGCATCACACATGATTTAAAAACACAACCACAATGTGAATAAAAGGAAAGACATTTCTAACTTTCATTTTCATTGGTTAGTTATGTCCTGTTAGTACTTCTATATATATATATATATATATATATTTGAGCAATCTCTTTTCTTGTAATACCAGTTTCCGTTTTATCCTTGCAGCTTTAGTATCAACCTTTGTCTTAAGAATGTCTTGTTCCATGTTTGAGTAACATGACAATTTAGTATGATTGAAAACCTATTTAACATTGAAGGAATCTGAAATAAAAAGTGTGTTGAATAATATATTGATATACCATAAACCAATTTCGAGTAAGTCACCAATGAATTCACCAATCACAACTTGTTATTTAAGAGTTTGGCCATACTTTGACTTTTCCGTGAAATGACATGTTGTTGTGGACAGTCAGCTAAATGAAACATTTTGGCTATACTTTGACTATGACCAGTTATGGTACATTTCAGCAGATTTTGAGATGGTAAATACTGTGACTGTGACCAATTATGATACATTCCAACTGATTTTAACAAAGTTAAGTCACAAATTTGTAGCTAGCCTTTCGCAAAAAATCAAGTTCGAGTTCAGACTTTGGGATCCAATGAATAAGAAGTTTGTGAGAAGCCGAGATTAGATCTTTGATGAAGAAAATAATGACCAGTAACAAGCTGATGAGGACCAACTAACTGAGGTCCGAGTTGATGATGATATCTGGGATGAGAGGTATCAATGGATTCGAGATGTTATCGAAGATGAAAATTCGAAGAATGTTGTGAAGGAGCTGGGTTTATACTAAAATCGACGCATTGAAGATACTAGATTGTTGACATTCTTGAGAGCACATTTGAGCAAGCATTGTGCTTTGCATTTGAGAGATCTCTAGAGAGATGTTTGATTGTGATCTCTTTAGAGAAGTTTCAAAGAAGTTAAAAGTAGTTCGTTCTGACAATGGCGGTGAGTATTGTGGTTCCTTTGATGTTTACTGTATAGAAGCCGGGATCCGAATCGAGGAGACGCCCCACAAGACTCCGCAGCTGAATGGACTTGCTGAGAGGATGAACCAGACTATTGAAGAGAAGGTCCGAAGTATGTTGTCCAATACCGAGTTGTATTAGATAAGATGTAATATCTTGATTAGATAAGATATAATCCCCGATTGTTAGGATTAGGATATTTGCACGTTGTTGAGATCTCCCCAGTTATTGTTGAGATTTTGAGCTGATGGACCCTTCATGTGCCTAATTGTAGTGGGACGCCTTATTAGGCTCATATGTTGGGTCCGTAACAGTTGCCCCCCAGCCTAGCTGTCGAGGCACCTAGGCAGCTAGGATGTATTAGTAGATATACTTGTTTCTTTTCGGTCTGATGGGTTTTAATTTGCGCACATCATTTTCTCCAATTGGTTTGTCGATTTGCATCTTTTCTTGACCTTGATTTTTGTGACCATCCCTAACAGGGATGTTTGATCCCGGTTTTTCGTATATTCTGGGTTGTTTCTTTATTGCAACTGTGGCTATCCATATACGAGTACTGAGTGTGTTTTGGTCCTCCTGGATTTGTACAGTTCTGGTCCCCCCGAATTTGGACAGTCATAAGGGGCCCCGCATATCTTATATGACGAATGGGGAATGTCTGTTTTGAAATTGCCTTTACAGTTATCTTATCATTAGCCGCAACACACTATTGATGTGCAGTTTTTGCACTTCAATACATATGCGCATTTAATGCTATGTCGTTTCATACTGCGCACTAATTATGAATTTTTAAATTGATTGGTCTTTTTTGCCCCCAAACGTGACGCTTCACACGCGTTCGACGGTTACGCGACATTTCACACGCATCTAACGGTTACACTTGCACACACGTTTGACGATTACGTGACGTTTTGCACGAATCTGACGGTTACCTTTGCATCCTTCTTTATGTTTATATATATCTTCTTTCATTTGTATTTGCATCTTCTTGCTTCGTTGCTTGTTCTTTCTGAGTATCCTTTGTGTTTTCTAAACCTTCGCTTCTGCCATTCCTAGCGTTTCATCACCTAGACTTTAAGAAATCTTCATAGAAACAGATATCCCTACTACCATTAAACTTCTTGTTTTAGATTTTGTTTCGATTATAATTTGTTGATTATTCTTGAGGTGACTTCAATCTTAGGTCGTTTTCTGGGTCTGGTTTCTTTGTTGTTTCTTTGTTGCGAGTATTTCGATTCTTCAAACAGTTTTCTTGCAACATTATATTTTCATCATCCATAATGAGTATTTCTCCCGAAGAGGCTAGGTTACGTCAAACCATTCCCCCTAGGGTTGGGTATCGGTTATTTGGTCTTCCCCTTTCTAAAGAAGAAAGGGAAAAAGCTCTGTTTCGCTCACATACTGGTGGGGTTGGCGGAAAAAAGAAAGTCAAAGTTCCTAAAAAAAGATTCCTTTAGACAAGACTGGGTTCGGTTTAACTTTGAGGCTTCCCCTAATAGTTCTTCCCCTTTTTCTCCTGGTTCTGAATTGCAGAACCTGGGTTCTTCGCCGTCCCAAGGCATTGTCACCTTTTCCTCAAAACCTGCCTTTGAAACCTGATTTGAACTGTGCTTCGACTGTGTTTATGAAAGTATCAAACTGTCAAAGTCTGGCTGTAATTCTATGGCTGATTCGCTACTTGGGGTCTTGCCGTCACAACCCAGTTGTTATCTCTAAACCAAGTCTCGCCAGGCCAAGTATTGCCAGTTTTGTGCCAAGTAGTCCTCTTGATTCCGCTAAGAACATTGGCGAAGCTAGCTACCTCATCCTTATCTCAGATGACTCTTCTAGTCCAACAAATTCTCCTTGCAACCCAACCTATTCTGCTTCAGATGTGTCACTGTTTTAATGATTATTATTTGTTTGACGTAGGTATTTATGGACTCGTCTTCGGAACAAGTTGCTGAGTCTTAATCTGCTGAATCTCATTCCGGTTCCTCTTCTCCTTCCATAATTTCCAAATTCCCTTGGGTCACCCACGAAGTACTGAATAAGTTGTCCGAGCTGAACTTAGAGGACATTGTCGCACTCCATGTTGGGAATCCAGAAAACTTTAGTGTGCACTCCCTGATAAGGACGAGCCTATCTGTTCTTTAAGGGAGGGGAATAACCTTTTTTTTCTTTTTCTACAAAGATGTGATAACCCAGATAGGGATCCGATTTCTTTTGTCCGAGTTTCAGATGAACGTTTTAAATTACCTTTATGTGAGACCCTCCTGGCACAACCCTAGACACTCTAAGATCCTTTTTCAAACCTGCTCCCTCCAGATTCCTATTTCTCAATGATATCCCACGATCCAGACAATTGGCTGAATCCCATGAAACCATTTCATAGAAGTTCATTGATATACTCTTTTTATAAAGCAAATCGACTTCGATTCTTGAATAATCAATATCACTTCTGCTTCTATTGTATCAAAAGATTCCCTGCGATTCTTTCTAGTATGGAATGAGTCAATCATCCACTTTGGTATCTTATTGAACAAAAATGGTGATATTGTTCCTCCATTGATCAAGAATTTAGATTTTGGGGAAGTATCTTGGTCATCCAATAATAAGGGTTTCCATTTTTTCAAATGAAAGATTTGAAGACCTATTGATTCTAATAACTGATTACAGAGTGGA
>PYAF01001946.1:28403-44388 GCA_007407185.1 Glycine tomentella
AAGAACTATCATTTCTAAATTTATTGATTCCTTTTCACTACTTGAATCCGAGACGAAAATATTTACATACAGCATTTTTTAGAATAAACCTACTGATGCTTAGAATTTAGAATCAAACACAAGTCTCAAGACTCCTTTTCCCTAGCTTGCTTCTATTGGAAAAAAGTTTTCTATAAAAAACGTAATACAATATTTCATTCCAAATGTCTTATTGATTAGGTGACACCCGGATTTGAACTGGGAAAAAGGATTTGCAGTCCCCCGCCTTACCACTCGGCCATGCCGCTGGGGCTTCATCAAAGCTTTTGAACATTTTGGTGAACATTTAGAAATTCCCTGTACCGTCCCTCTTTTCTTTTATTATTTTACTGTCCAAACTGGTAGAATGGGTATGGAAACCCAAATGGGAAAGGGTGGACATCCATCCAGGGTCATACTGAGCACAAGCTCTTCCTTGTATATACAGACTCCTTTAAAATATTTAAAAATAAGTATTTCAAAGTTGTTGTCGAACCTGGTAAACAACCTTTTTTTCTTTGTTCTATTGATTTTAAGGATGTAGAGTGGAAATTTCCACTCTACTGGTCCCATACTCACCATGAGTTTCCTCCTTCCACCTACCGTTTTGAGAAAACAGACTTGTCAGATTCTGATGTTTTCATAGTTACCCGAATAGCTGCTTATAAGGAAGCTCACGGTCATCCCAGCATTGCTTTCTTTATTCGCAAATATCAATCCGGGTTTCCCGCTCAATTGAGTACGATCATGTCCATTCGTGTTTTGTTTATTCATGACTTTGCTTATTTTAACTGTTCATTTGCTTTTATTTTGCAGTTGTCGATATGGGAAAGCAACCAGTGTCCTCCTCAAATCCGGCTTCTGGTGCAGAGAACCCAGCACCTCCCACCTCGGCTTCCTGCAAGCCACTGACCTCCAAGCAACCAAGGCGATCTCAACCCCCTTCTTTCCTCGCCGCTTTAGTGCCAGGGAAAGGTTCTACGGCCACTGGCCCTGGGTCAAAGAAGCGAAAGCTTTCCTAGGCCCAAAAGGGTAAGGCTCTAGCTGCTCTCTCTGATGGCACCTGCTCCAACAGTGACTTCACCCCAAACACTTGCCCCTTCACCGGCTACGGATACCTATGCTTCCGCCACAACCGGGTTGTTACCCGGGTCCCTTTGGGATAAGGGTATTACTAAGGAACTCTTCCACGTTGTTCATGCGCCCAAGCAGTTCATGGATCCAGTTTCCTTCTCGGATGCTGAAATTTAAGAGCTCGGCCTCATAGAGCTTAATGCTATGAAGTGCTCATCCCTGATTCAGAGTTTAACGACTGTGAAGACCAGGTTTGTTAGAACTTTCAATGAACTTCAAGCATCCAGAGAGGAAAGAAAAAACATCCATGAGGAACTTCTTGCGGCTCAGAGCATTGCTACAAAAGAGCTTCAAGCATCCCGTGAGGAAGCAGAGAAAACCCGCAAAGAACTGCTTGTGGCTCAGAATACTGCTATAAAGTTGAAGTCTGAATTGGATTCTGTGCAGAAAAGGAATGTTGTCACCACTAAGAATTTTAAGGATTTGAAGGTGTTGTATGACAAACAGATTCAAACACAGAAATAGACTGAGGCAGAGCTAGAGTATGTAAGAACCCAACTCTCTACAGCCGTGGAGAGGTCTTTTAATAATACGTTGGAGCAGATTCGCTTTTTGAACCCTGGGATTGAGCTTAATATCTCTGGTATGCACTTCAAGGCTTTCATCAGTGATGGCAAGTTGATTTCCCTTCCTTCCCCTTGTGAAGATTCAATGACTCAAGTGGATGAAGGTCAAAATTGCAAAGAGGAAGAGGTGACTCTTGCCAGTCAAGCTGATGGCCAAGCTCAGTCCCGGGCAGCTTGAGTGTTTGAAGGGCCAGGGTGCCGGTTGTGGTTTGTAATCTTTTTCTTTTTCTTGTTGGGGTCTTTGAGCCCCTTTTGAATTTGTATTGAACATTGCCGGGCTTGTTCTCGGTTTTACTTTGCTTAACACTATATATAACGTTTTGCTTATAATTGCAACTCGTTCTTAGAATTTCGCTCACTGGGGCATGAATCCATACTATATTGGATTCTATTAAATGATTTGGCCAAAATCAAAAATATTTTCGCAGTCTGCATAAATATCCATTTGGTTTCAACGACCATGCATTATATTGTGCAAAGATTCATTTTATCTTTGCAACATGTTCCCGGTTATTATCGCTGAACTTAAACCTGACAAAGATTAGTTTGCTACATATAGACGTTTGATTTTCAATCGACTATTCCTACATTTCAACCTGATCAGGGTATAAATAGCGTACTTCACTTTGGCCAAGATAATAATTTCGATGCATCATACACACTAAAGTTTTACTACTTCCTCGCATCTTTTCATAACCCGGTCATGATGACCGATTTCTTTTGTTCACACTTTTTGTATATGCAAAGTCACAATAAAGACAAAAATGTTTCATTTATTTGCAAACAGTCCCGGGCAGCTTGAGTATTTGGAGGGCCAGGATGTCGGTTGTGACTTGTAATATTTTGTCTTTGGCTTGTTAGGGCCTTTGAGCCCCTTTTGAATTTATATTGAACATTGTCGGGCTTGTTCTCGGTTTTACCTTGATTAACTTTTATTTAACGTTTCACTTATAAATCGAACTTGTTCTTGGAATTCCGATTATACGCATGAATCCATACTATATTGGATTCTATTAAATGTTTGGCCAAAATCAAAAATATTTTCGCAGTCTACATAAATATCCATCTGGTTTCAACGACAGGCATTATATTGTGCAAAGATTCGTTTTATCTTTGCAACATGTTCCGGGTTATTATCCCTGAACTTAATCCTGATAAAGATTAGTTTGCTACATGTAGACGTTTGATTTTTCAATCGACTATTCCTACATTTCAACCTGATCAGGGTTTAAATAGCGTACTTCACTTTTGCCAAGATAATAATTTTGATGCATCGTACACGCGAAAGTTTTACAACTTCCTCGCATCTATTCATAACCCGGTCATGATGATCGGTGTCTTTCGTTAACACTTTTTGTATATGCAAAATTACAATAAAGACAAAAATGCTTCATTTATTTGCAAACAGTCCCGAGCAGCTTGAGTATTTGAAGGGTCGGGATGCCGATTGTGACTTGTAATCTTTTGTCTTTGGCTTGTTGGGGCCTTTGAGCCCCTTTTGAATTTGTATTGAACATTGTCGGGCTTGTTCCCAGTTTTACCTTGATTAACTTTTGTTTAATGTTTCACTTATAAATCAAACTCATTCTTGGAATTCTGATTATAGGCATGAACCCATACTATATCGGATTCTATTAAATGTTTTGACCAAACTCAAAAATATTTTCGATGTCTGCATAAATATTCATCTAGTTTCAATGACCAGGCATGGTATTGTGCATCGATTCATTTTATCTTTGCAACATGTTTCGGGTTATTATCCCTGAACTTAATCCTGACAAAGATTAGTTTGCTACATGTAGACGTTTGATTTTTCAATCGACTATTCCTACATTTCAACCTGATCAGGGTTTAAATAGCATACTTCACTTTTGCCAAGATGATAATTTTGATGCATCGTACACGCGAAAGTTTACTACTTCCTCGCATCTTTTCATAACTCGGTCATGATGACTGGTGTCCTTCGTTAACACTTTTTGTATATGCAAAGTCACTATAAAGACAAAAATGTTTCATTTATTTGCAAACAGTCCCGGGCAGCATCAGTATTTGAAGGGTCGGGATGTCGGTTGTGACTTGTACATGCAAAGTCACAATAATGAGCTGATGAATTTATTTATTATGGGTATGAGACTTATTTGATCATTCTAGATTGCCTTGACACTTCAAATAAGTTGGACATCATTCATCACAATTACGAATACAAAACAAAGAGTTCAATGTGGTAACCATGGTCTTTAAAAAGTGCAAATTACATGTTGCATGGTTCAAAATGTACAACATTGGAATAACTATTTAACATAATCCAGACTAACCAAAAGAAAAAAGTTTGTCACATGACTCCACCAAAAATTTTTTTAATCATGCTTTCAAATCTTCACTTAGTCTTAATATGCTTGCTCAACTTAGTAAAGGATAACTGTATTTCTGATAAATCCTCATATGCCACAGTATGTAGCTCAATATCAGTTTGGGGCAAATTCCGCTTAACCGGTGTCATCGACTCCATCAAATGTGCATCAGACTCAATAGTTTGTGAGAAGCATTGTTGTGAACAATGAAAACAAACCTTTAGACCTTCAGTAAGTATACCAATGAAAACAAACCTTCAGACCAAACAACTTACACTATCAGCAACATCATCATTCCGACGCACGGAGGACATAGATGGCTCTGCTTCAACCTTTGAAATTTAAAACAAACCCATCTATCGAATTCAAAATAGAATATTAAAAAATAAAAACATTTTTTTTATGAAAACGGATTGATATAACATTAAACAAAACCTGTATGTCAAAGGTTGAAAGTTGTCCAAGAACAATGTTCACCAATGTATCGTCTTCGGATAATTGAGAAACGAAATGTCGTGTATTGTCAGGCACAACTTTAAATCTGAAAGCTAATCTTTTACCCAACATCCGATCGACAAACTCCGCTATATCTCTAGGATCAAAATGCCTTCCTGAGTATTTGCAAACACTACAATGGTTTAATATGGCAGAACAATATTATAGTGTAGAACTTACATCAACATAATATCCAACCTCAACAATGATTTTTTGTTTAATTTCAACTGCACTTTCATTTATCAAAGCAGCAGAGTCGCGATCCCACAATGTAAAAATGGCGGATTCATGTGGCTGAGTTACCCTAACATCAATACGATATCTATGGCACAACAGTCAAACAACAATTCAGATATTTACACAGTGAGCAACAACACTGAAATGTATGAATTTTGGCAACACTACCATGATATAGAGCTTGCACTTTCATTACCATAGCCAACACAAATAACAGGCATAGGTTGGGCATCAACCCTTTTGTTACATTTGGGGCATGCATCATAAACCCAACCATTGGCTATCAATAACTTCTGTATAGTAGTCACAGTCAAATACATACACTCCTACAATAGAAATGACAAACCATTATAGGTTGATTGGAAAATTGACAATCCAAAAATCCAGCCATTATGATTGATACCTTCTTAACATGGCTAATTTGATGTAAATACTTCACTTGTGCATTATACAAAAAGTGATCCACATTAGAATAAGAAGAAGAACCAGAAATCTGGGTTCCTAGTCCGCAATATGCCTTGATACTTTGTTGACTTGGATCCATGCTGGAATATTGAACAATATATAATTATAACATAACATTACCAAATATAACACGATAACATAGTAAAAGAGATACGATAATTATAAAAACCTCAATCGATCCTTGAATTCAACTATTTCCTTAATGTCACTATTGACAAAGATGTGAGAACCATACATCCTTGTATTGACAGAGGGTAAGGGCCAGCATCAAAATGATTCAATTACAATAGCAACCTTTTATAACCAAGGAAAAACTAACATTGAAAACACGACTTATCAATAATACCTTTAGCTTCTTTGATTTTAGCCATGGTAAGCAACAACACAATAGGACCACTCACATGTTTATCCAAGCAATCATTCAGCTCTAGAGCAAGTACCTCCCATAAAGTACAACTCAACACATTGTCATTGTTTCATGTTATGAATCAAAAATTAATATATGTTATTATTAGGTCCAGGACAACAATATTAAGTACAAAATAAGTAAGTTGTGGATAACCAAACATTGCCATTCATCTTTCAGATTGAAAGAAACTTTCTTTGGAGTCCCTTCTAAGTGCCATTGAACAACTTCAACAACCTCACCAACAACATCTTCAAGAACATACCATTACCAAAGACATTTAATGAATAACTTGTTATATAACTCATTTATGCATGAAATACTTAAACTAAATGTCACCTATCAAATAATTAGGTGTGGCAGATCCATTGAGAATGACATCAAACTTTGTAAAATTATACATTGTCTCAGGTATGTCAGCCATTTCATGGGGTGTAATTTTGGTTGTCTTTACCAGGTTGATTTTAAAAGCATGACTGGAAGCCTTATACTGACCACCATTTTTTTCCACTTCAAAGTTCTGAATAACATAGCATTGACCAACATGAAAAATGTCATTCATCATCCCAACATCAGCATTCCTCATCTGGGCCAGTATTTTATCACCTTGGTTAATAAATATATGAAGTTATGGTACATAGAAGTTGCTGATATACAAAACTGACAACAACACATAAAGAAACTAACCAATATATGAATATATGGTACATAGAAGTTGCTATATATGAAGTTATGGTACATAGATGTTGCTAATGTACAAAATTGACAACAACACTTAAAGAAACAAACCAATATCTGAAGTTATGGTACATAGAAGTTGCCGATATAAAAAACTGACAATAACACTTAAAGAAACTAACCTCCTTGTTAACCAAAATTGCCTCAATGGTACACAAAGCTCCTTTCGGTATACTCCACACATTTCAAGCTCGAACAACAATTTTACAAGTTTCTTTTTCATCATTAACTTCAACTACGACATTTAGTTTATGAAAAACTGGTGGACAAAACAGAAAACAATTTTAAAATGAGGCAAATGGTAGCAACATTCTGTGATAACATAAGGAAGAACTTACCACATGCCATTAATGTTGGTTAAATGAGTGTTTCTAAACGTTGGAGTATCAGCAACAGTGGCGGTGGTTTGGGTTTTGTTTCTTGTTCTTCTACTGTGCTTCTTCTGCTTTCTTCTTCTTTTGCTGGTGAGAAGGATGATACAGACAAGAGAGTAAGAAACGTGTGAAGCAAATATAGTTGTTGAGCAATCAGCGGGATAGTTACAGCAGATTTAGCGGAACAACTGTTGAGGATGACAACTGAGACAAAGTTGGTGTTGATTGCAGAGAGAAACTCCATGCGGTAGATTGATTCCTTCTCACAAAGCTGGGGCAACATTACTGAAGCTAGGAGAAGCTGAGGAGAAGCTGCTGAAGCTGGGAAAAGGTTGCCAAACCTAGGAGAAGCGGAGAAGAAGCTGTTGAAGCTGTGAAGCTGGGAGAAGCTGTGAACCAACATTGTTTTATTACTATGTATAGATTATTTTATTATTTGTATGTAAAAAAAACTAAAAAGAGGTGATAAAAATTTATGTAATTATGTTCACACAAGATTTTCACTCTTACAAGTTATTGTATATGTTAAGTTACATTTCATGTACACGTGGATGTGTTGGGCAAGTAGGGACTTGTGTTGTATCAACTCTTCAATGCTTTATTGTTGTGTTATTTATTTATTGAATTAGTCCACATGGTCACACACAAACCATTTTTATTAAAAGTATTAGAAAATTACCATTTTGGTGACCCAAATGGGATAGGATAGGATAAGATAACTACCTTTATGGAAATCATGATAGGTCCACTAATCTCATAGAACCTTTCCAAGGCATAAAAGACCCAATGACTAGAGCAAGAGATAATAGAGTCAAAGAGACTTTGCAAGACTTGGTCATGGAGGTGCAAGCTAAAGATCAAGCTAAATTTGAGCCCAATCTTAAGATTGTCACATGCTTTCAACTTGGAGATAATTTTAATCCAACTTAACTGTAAAGACAAATATCACAAGAAGGAAGATTGAATTGTGATTTCAAAAAATTGTGTAAGCCTTTTCTAAAAACTATTATTGTTTGATAAAGTTTTGTCATCTGAAAATAAATTTTTCACAAATAGACATGATCAAACAATCACAACATTTTTGTTAAAACTCTTTTCAAAACAAAAACAAAACAAATCCAAACACTTGTCAGTTAAAAATAGAAGGCGATAAAGATATAAGATGCAGAGTTTTTATTGTTTCATCTCTACCACTGAGACTATGTGTAGTTTTTGGTAACCCACCAAGTTCCACTAACTTTCAGAAAAGTTACAAATATTTTTTCTTCCCAACTATGGCTCTTACAACACAACTTATATCTAAACTTTACAAACACCTAGTATTATTTATTCTATTCAAGTCACTACTAGCTCTAAACAAATCCGAAGGCTTGTTAATATTGGTTTGCTCATTAACTAGTTCTTAATATCTCATAGACGATTATACAGATGAAGCACTTAGTTTTTTTTCTCTCAAGACATGCAAAGTGTTTTGAGAGCTTTTACAACTTAAAGAGATTACATAGAAAGAACTCAGAAAAGAGGAAACAACAAAATTCAAATAATAGCGCATTGGATTATGTGTTATTATCTTCAAAACTTTTCATATTTATAGGCAATCTTCACAAAAAGTTTGTTATGTCTAAACAAATTTTTTTTCTTTGTTGAGAGCTTGCATCTAAATATGTGTTTGTTGGTGCATTAAATGCAAGTACTCTCCATGTTGAAAGACCACTCTCTTTAGATTTCTTGAGCCACACTTTAGCAGAAGTCAATATGTTTTTGCTCAGAGTAGTTCAAATCACAACAAGTATAACACAACACGTCTTTTGAAATGAAGAGAGATGTTGTTCTTTTAAGACTTATTATTCTCTCACTTCCTTGCTCTTCAATAGATCTTAGAAAGAATGTTTCAAGACATTTATTGCAAAACAATTTTTTGACACATAATATTAAATGAACTCTTAAATGATTTCCTAGAGCTTAGCATTTGCCTGATCTTTCAGATGCAGATACAATACATCTGTTTGATGACATTTAAGATGCGACTTTTAAACATTATACTTATTTGCATCTAATCAAAATTATTAAGGGTTCTGATTCATTTTATGACTCAACATTAAGATTGACACAAATATGGCTTGAAGCTTCTTTGGGTTCGTTACTTAGTTTTAGGTTGAAGAAATAATTAAGATCCATTTTTCTATTTTCTTATGAATTCCATAGTTATTTTTCAGGTGATAATTTCAAATGACTCTTGATATGTTTTGGTCAGTTTTATTGTCTTTAGGCTTCATAAGCCATTATAGTGATCTTTGGAACAAGTTAGGTACAAAACTTCTATTTTCTATAACTTGCCATCCATAAACAAATGGACAAATTGAGGTAGTAAATCACACTTGTTCCACTTTATTACATGTTGTAGTTAAAATAATTGAAAATCTTGGGAAGAAATTGCCTCATGTTGAGTTTGCATACAATAAGATTGTACATTATACTATCGATCATTCTCCTTTTGAAGTGGTCTATGGTTTTAATCCATTTACTCCATTGGACTTGATTCCTTTGCCAGTGAATAAGCAAGTTCATCAAGATGGCAAGAAAAAAGTGTGAATATTTTAGGCAGGTATGTAAGAAGGTGAAACAATATATTGAGAAGAGAACTCAACAATATGCCAAACAAGCCAACAATGACGATGCTCAAAGACGCTTAAAGTTGCAACCAAGAGGTAATGATCATTTTCAAGTGATTAAGAAGATCAATGACAATGCTTATAAACTTGATCTTCTAAGTGAGTATCAAGTAAGCATTACTCATAATGTGACTGATTTATATTTGTATGATGCAGATGATGAACTTGATTTGAGGAAAAATCATTCTATAAAGGAAGGGAATGATGGAAACCATGATAGGTCCAACAATCTCAAAGAACCTTGGCAAGGAATGTAAGGCCCAATGACTAGAGCAAGAACTAAAAGAGTTAAATAGGCTTTGCAAGGCATGGTCATGGAGGTGCAAGGTAAAGATCTACCTAAATTTAAGTCCAGTCTGAAGATTTTCACATGCTTGCAAATTGAAAATAATTTTAGCCCAACTTAAGAATGACACGTATGTTGGTTGGAACTTCTTTGGACTGGTTACTTAGTTTTGGGTTAAAGAAACAATTAAGACCTACTTTTCTATTTTCTTATGAATTTTGTAGTTATTTTTTAGGTAACAATTTCAAATGACTCTTGATATGTATTGGGTCGATTTTAATGTTTTTAGGTTTCCTAAGTCATTATAGTAGTTAGTGAGGTTTTATTTCTAGTGAAAATTAAATATAAGTGGAAATTTATTTCTTAGTGGGAATTAATTCCTAGTGGGATATTTAGAGGAAATCCAAGCTTATGAACTTTGTACCTTTGAGGCAAGTTGAATCTTAATGAAAATTTGAGTTTTATCCTTTTTGTGAGAGATTTCCTTAGTTCTTGGGCAAAAAACTAAATCTAGTCTTATCAAGATAACTTATGGTGATCAACCTATGACTTATCGCTCATCTTCTCAACTATTTCTTGAGTATGGCGTCAATATTCTTCCCCTAAAATAAAATAAAAATCATTTCCTAAATTCTGCATTCTTCAAGGCAATTCATCCTGTTTTTGTGTTCATGTCATTTGGCATCAGGGATTCTGCTTCTTGAAGTTCAAGTTTCCTTTGTTTCAATCCTTTTTTTCTCTAAACTGTCTAGTTGTTGTTCTTCAGTTTATGTTGTTTTTTTTCTTGTGTCTTTCTATTCTATTTATGAGTCTTGCTTTATTTCCATTTTTTGATTCCTCATTTTTCTGTATGTCTTTTCAATACCCTTCATATTTTGTTTGTTCAACATCTGACATTAAGTTCAAGTTTGAGTTTTGTTCAAAAAGAAGAAAAAAAGAAAGAAATTTTTGCTAAAAAAAAAAGAAAAAAAGTTGTTGGTATCATTATACTCTGTTTGAAAAAGGAGTAAAAAAAAGTTTGAAAAAGAATCTAAGAGGATTCAAGAGTGCATTAACAAAACAACACAATCTAGTTTGTGGAAAGAAAAAAAGAAAAAGGAAATCAAACAATTTTGTGAATTCGAAGGACTTTATGCTCTGTTTGTGAAATATGATCCTGCGCCTTTGTCCATTATCTTTTATTTTTCTTATCTTTGGTGTGTCTATCATCTATCTTGTTCTCATCATATACCTTGCTAGCCCTTTGTTCTCTAAATTCTAACTTGGTTGTTCCCATGTTGTCTTGAAGGAAAATCATAGATAAAAAGTTCTCTCTTAAAAACTTATAAGAGGAAGTTGAGTGGTAAAAGGCAAGAGTGATGAGACAATCATAAGTAAATCCAAATTGAGTGATAAACACGAGTGTATTGTGATGTCCTTTATTCTATCATTTTTCTTACTAACATGATAAAAAGTGAGGAAAATCCACAAGGAGGATTATTAGTCATCTAAATGAAAGCTTTAACTAGCCATCTTGAAAAGTTATTTGATAGAAAGCTTGAACAAATCCGTGGATGCATGGATAAAATAGAGAATCAGATTGTTCGTAAACAAGCTACTTCAAGGAGAGATGATCATGAAGGAGGTTGGAGCCATTATCAGGAAGATGATTTAGGAAGAAGAAAAACCAAGCATTAGAAGACCTAATCAGAATAATCAGAGGAGTGTAAATATAGGAGATGATGACTTTGGAGGAATTAAAAGTAAATTTCCTTGATTTCAAGGCAGAAGTGATCCTGAGGCATACTTGGAGTAGGAAATGTGTGTAGATCAAATTTTCTCATGTCAAATCTACTCATAAGGTAAAAAGGTGAAACTTGCAGCTCTTGAATTTACTAATCATGCTCTTGTTTGGTGGGATCAAATGCAGAAAGATAGAGCGAGACATGGAGAATGTTCTATAAGAACTTGAGAGGATATGAAAACAATTATGAGGAGACGATTTGTCCCATCCTATTTTCATAGAGAACTTTACAATAAGTTACAACGTCTCTCTCAAGGATCAAATAGTGTGGACGGGTATCATAATGAAATGGAGAGTACAATGATTAGAGAAAACATAGTGGAGGATTAAGAGGCAAACATAGAAATGTATCACTATGTGAAGCTTTAAGAAATGTTGCATCAAACCATCAAAGTGGAGCCACAATTAAAGAGGAGAAATAGTTTGAGGATGAACTGTAACTCAAGTTTTTTTTCATGGAAGAATAATTCTAAGAAGGTGGTTACTGGTGCTTTACATTTTAAAGTGGTGGAATTAAAGAAGAATCAAGCTGAAGCTAACCCTTTAAAGAATCGAGACATAAAGTGCTTCAAATTCCTTGGAAGATGACACATTGCTTCTCAATGCCCCAACAAGTGGACCACGATCTTGCAAGATAATAGAGGGGTAGAGATGGATGAAGAATCTAATCATGATTCAACTCTATTTCTAGAGGATGATAATGGGCATCTTCCACATGATAGAGATTTGATGGTAGTAAAGAAAGTCTATATAGAAGTAAAGGAAAAAAATGAAGCTCAGAGAGAAACTATATTTCATACTAGGTGCCTTGTTCAAGGAAAAGGGTGTAGCATGATTATATATGGAGGAAGTTGCACTTGCACCAGTGTGGCAAGTACTACCCAAGTGAAGAAACTGAATTTGCACACTACCAAGCACCCTAGGCCTTATAAGCTGCAATGGCTTAGTGATATTGGAGAAGTGAAGATTGACAAGCAAGTTCTAGTTCCTTTTGCTATTGGGAAGTATAAGGATGAAGTACTGTGTGATATGGTTCCTATGGAGGTTGGGCATATACTTTTGGGTCATCGATGGCAGTTTGACCGCAAGGTGATCAACAATAATTACACCAAACGTTTCTCTTTTGCTCACAATGAACACAAAATTGCACTTGCTCCTTTGCCACCAAAACAAGTATTTGAATACCAAATAAAAATGAGAAAAACAAGAGAATATGAGAAGTCAAAAGAAAAGGAGAATGAAAGAAAAAAAAAAGGAGTGACGAAGAAAACTATGAGAAAACAAAAGACAAGAGAGGAGAAAAAAGTGAGAAAAGTAAAAGAAATGGGTGTAATTCAGAAAATAAAAAGAACGGAGTTTCTTTGCAAGAGAAAGTGAGCTTAAGAAGACATTCTTCTCCAATCAGCCTATGTTTATAGCCTTATATTCTTATATAAAGAGGCTTGTTTAAACTCTAACATTGATCTGTCTTTTCTGCCTACTTATGTTGTTTCTCTTTTGCAAGATTTTGAAAATGTCTTTTTTGGATGACGTCTCTATTAGTTTGCCTCTCATTAGAGTAATTAAGCACCACATTGATCTTATCCCATGGGTTTTCCTTCCCAATAAAGATGGAAATGAGTTAGGCCGCCTATTAGGGGCCTTTGACTTGGCCTGGCCTGGCTTGTTTATTATAAAGATCAGACTCAGGCTTTTGTAAAAGTCTATTTAAATAAAAAGGTCAAACTCAAGCTTTAAAAAAAGTTTGTTAGGTCTGTCATACTGACCTATTTAATCTATATTATTTTTCTAATAACATTTTTCTCATTAAAAATTATCTTCTTCTTTGTATTTAACTTGTCTTGGTTCTTATTTCTTATTTATTTTAGTATTTGACATTAGACTAAATTATCGAATTGAACTTATGGTAATTTACTTAACTTGCTTATTTTGTTTAAAATATTTTATTGAATATTTAAAGTACTCTGATTATAATTTTTACTTAGGTCGTTGCGATTACTGAATTTTAATCCCATATTAGAATGATCTAATTAATTTTAACTTTTTTTCACACACAAATTAAAAGGAAAGTATGTGTCTTTCTTTATATTCAATTTTAATAAGTATCATACGAATTCTCAAAGTTTCACTATATAGTCATTAGATTCCCTTCATATATAATATTTATTATAAAATAGGCTTTTTAATATACTGGTAGGTTAAGATAGACTTTTCAATAGATCATGTCAAACCTAAAAAAAGTCTATGATAGATAAATAGGTCAGGTCAAACTTTATATTTTTAATTCAGGTCAAGGTCATGCCTAGCCAAATCTGGCCTCACCTATTTCCATCCTTACTTCCAAATAAGCCAACATGTATAAGTAATATCCAAATGAGACTAAAGAGATCCAAAGACAAGTGAATGATCTCTTGTCCAAAGGATATGTTAGGAAATGCACGAGTCTTTGTATTGTGCTTCTTTTATTCCCCTAGAAGGATGGAACATAAAGAATTTGTGTTTATTGTCAAGTCATTAATTACATCATTACATCATTGTAAAGGTAAAGTATAGACATCTCATTTCTAGACTAAATGACATGTTTGATGAACTTCATATTATATTAATGATGATGTTCTCTTAAATCAAACCATTAAGATATAAATAATAAATTCTTAAACCCTACACTATACTTAAATTGATTTTTCTTATATAATCAATTACATAATCTTTGTTAAGAAGAAAATATATATATATATATATATATATATCATATCTTATCCAAACCATAAAAGGAGCTCTTTAATGTCACAACAAACTGAAGGGAAATAAAAGTAAAAAAAACGAAGAAAATAGTAACCAACATATGGAAGAAGCAACTCAACTAATATAGAGCGTGGCCATAGTTTTGGAAAAAAGGACAAGGACACAGTTACAGAAACAAACAAAGACCTCCAAGAACACAACCTCCTAAACTGCTATATATATATATATCATATCTTATCCAAACCATAAAAGGAGCTCTTCATTGTCACAACAAACTGAAGGGAAATAAAAGTAAAAAAAACGAAGAAAATAGTAACCAACATATGGAAGAAGCAACTCAACTAATATAGAGCGTGGCCATAGTTTTGGAAAAAAGGACAAGGACACAGTTACAGAAACAAACAAAGACCTCCAAGAACACAACCTCCTAAACTGCTATATATATATATATATATATATATATCATATCTTATCTAAACCATAAAAGGAGCTCTTCAATGTCACAACAAACTGAAGGAAATAAAAGTAAAAAAAAATGAAGAAATAGTAACCAACATATGGAAGAAGCAACTCAACTAATATAGAGCGTGGCCATAGTTTTAGAAAAAAGGACAAGGACACAGTTACAGAAACAAACAAAGACCTCCAAGAACACAACCTCCTAAACTGCTATATATATATATATATATCATATCTTATCCAAACCATAAAAGGAGCTCTTCAATGTCACAACAAACTGAAAGGAAATAAAAGTAAAAAAAACGAAGAAAATAGTAACCAACATATGGAAGAAGCAACTCAACTAATATAGAACATGGTCATAGTTTTGGAAAAAAGGACAAGGACACAGTTACAGAAACAAACAAAGACCTCCAAGAACACAACCTCCTAAACTGCTATATATATATATATATATCATATCTTATCCAAACCATAAAAGGAGCTCTTCAATGTCACAACAAACTGAAGGGAAATAAAAGTAAAAAAAACGAAGAAAATAGTAACCAACATATGGAAGAAGCAACTCAACTAATATAAAGCATGGTCATAGTTTTGGAAAAAAGGACAAGGACATAGTTACAGAAACAAACAAAGACCTCCAAGAACACAACCTCCTAAACTGCTCTCAAACCATAAACATACCATACCATACCATACCAATGCCATCACCATTCACCAACTTTACCACTACAACCACAACCAACACAACACCTTTCTCTCTCCCCCTTTCTTTCTGCGTTACTAATCTCTCCGACACAAACACGTAACTAACCATAACATAACACATTACATGCCACCATTATTCTTCGTTAGAAACACAAACTAAACTCAGTAATGGCTTCTTAAAAAGTTTGTATAATTAAAAATGTAATTAATCTTTTTACATAATTTTAATATAATTATATTTAATATGATACTAAATATTTTAGAAATTGATATATATATATATATATTAAATATTATTAAATATAAAAATACTAAGTAAAAATTTAAAAAATTATAATTTAATCGAATCCGTGCATACATGGATATAAAATCTAGTATCTATTTTTAATTTGAAATCTTATAAAATAATTTTTACTTAGAAATTATATAAAATAATTTTAAGTAATTTTGTGAATAAATAATATTTTTAAATAATATTTATATTATATAATTGAATTTTTTATACTATAAATTAATTTAAATCTAATTAGTTAATATATTTATTATAA
>PYAF01001946.1:44488-80852 GCA_007407185.1 Glycine tomentella
AATGGTGTCTAGATGAATTTACGTTATAATTTATCCTGTTTTTTTTCCTCATAAAATAACAGTTAGATTTTTTTTTTTAAATAACACTACTACTAGATTGATTATGTATCAATAATTATACATTCTCATAAAAAGTATTCATTCTCTCAGTTAAGTGATATAATATTAAGGGTTTATTATTTTTTTATTCCTTAAAATTTTTAAAATTCAAGAAACTTTTTTTTTATCTGTTTGTAGTTATTGAACTTTATTTTTCTTACTTTTCGTCCCTATTTTTTCCCCTTAGTTATAGTCTTTAAAAATGACTAAAAATAAAAAGTAAAATTTAGGGATTATAACAAAAATCTTAAAAGTTTTAGGAACTAAAAATATAGTTTACTCTAATATTAATTAAAAAATAAAATATATCAATGACTTAAATATATATATAAATACATTATTTTGGAATGGCACTATGAGAAGTTTAAAATCCTTGACAAGAGACATGGTTATCCCCAAGGGGATTATTATTGACCTTAACTTTATTTGTTATTAACCCCTACAAATATGATAAAAGACCTTCTTATCCCTTTCTCTTCCCCTTCACCTTCTTCTCACCCCGCCCAACCCATCACCACCGCACCAAAGTTTTATGTCACCATGTCCTCAAAAGGACCCCATCACCACGTGACCCATTCATCAGCCAGATCTGAATGCAACACCACCACCATGCGTCCTCATCATCGTGCTGTCGCAACTCCTTGGTTTGCGTGACCCTACCATCATTAGATTTGTTTTTGCAGACGAAGCATAAGAGGGAAACATTCAATGGAAGTGTAGTTTCGTTTTTGGTTAAAACAAATGATATCGTGATCTATTGTTTCTTTTTTTTTTGCACCCCTTCAAAAAGCAATAGAAACATAATTTTGTTGTACATTGTACAACAGAATTATGTTTTCGTTATTTTTTCTGCACCCCTTCAAAAAACAACATAAACACAATTATGTTGCACATTGTATAACAAAATCGTGTTTACGTTGCTTTTTTTTTTCATCTTCTCACTAAACAATGGAAACATGATTCTATTGTATAACTATACAACATAATCATGTTTTTGTGAAAAGGATTTTTTGGAAGAAAAAGGTGCCAGCCCCTCAGTAGGGGCCAATAGAAAATGTGGTTGAGGCCAATAGCAATCCCATGTCCCCATTGAAACCTTTTGTTTACTAAGACCCAATGAACTTTAGAATAAATAATATCTGCATGGTACAATAAAAAATGTGGAATATCAAATAAAATTCATAAAATTTTAGAGATGGTAAAATTAGCACAACCATATGGTAGATAAAGCCTGGTTAGATTCTTAACATTCAGGTCTGAAAAAATTTGGGCAATTCGACCAATTTGATGGCCAAGACAAGCCCATAAAATATTGGCTACAAAACAACTTGACCTATTTGCTACGAATATTATTTATCTTATATTAAATTTGTATAGATTTAGGTTTAAAAATAGTGCCAATTTGGCTAGGCTGGATGGACTAAGCTAGGCTAAAAAATGCAATGCATAAGGAATTCAGATTGGCCCAACTGAACCTACTTTTACACCTTGGCTATACATACCTGAATCAAACAACCAATTTTGGCATTGAATAAAAAATTACGAAGAGCAGAAAATCATGTAGCATTTGGTTGCAAGCAGGGAGCACAAGTAGTAATACTAAATATATTTCATTTTCTAATTCCTTTTTCTCTCGAACCACACATTACTGACTTAAGTATTAGAGTATTTTCAGGTGACAACCAGTGGCGAATCCAAGAAATTAATGAAGGGTGGACACTCAATAAGTTGTGTGAATTTGTAAACCCAAAACCCCTAATCTAGAACAGAACACATATGAACTAATGTAAACCCAAAATCCTCTGTTGAAATAACATAAACTCCTAGCCAAATAAAATACGCTCACCTTATAGGAATTCGAAGAGGAGATGAAACATGAGGGAAGGGGCTCCAATCACTTACAGCCTTCCAGCACCTTCTATCAGCTAAAATTTCAGCATAGACAAATTTAACATCATCACAATTGGCAATAAAAAAATTACTCAAAGGCCTCTATAAATAGGAGGAAGATGAAATCATTAGGGGATAGAGAGATTTCAGAGGAGAAACAAAGAAAACAGAAAACACACAAGGAAGAAGAGAGCTCTAAAGAAGTTAGGAAAGTCACTTCAAATTCAAGTAGTAAAATAAAAAAAATTGGGGGTTCTAAGAATAGAAAGAAAGATAAGATAGAAATCACAAGATCGTGAAAGGTTTCAAAACTTGAGAGAATCCACATAAAAATTAGATTGGTCAGATTAATAGAAAGGCAAGGAAGACAGAAGAGTGCAACAACCAGTGAGGAAATTAGGTAAGAATAATAACTCACATTGCTTATTGCACTTGTTTTCATAGACTTTGTGAATGGTTTTCATTGTCAATGGTCAGTTCTGTCAACAATGTGTTGGTCATGTACTGTTCCTTGTTGTACCTGTAATTCATAATATTATCAATCAAATAACTATGAGCTTAATAAAACAATAAATATTCTAAAGCAAAAAAATCATCAACACAAGATACAACTCATGTGTAACAACACCTTAAATAGAAACCAAACAAAATAGAAGTTACCATGCCCCCAAAAAGAATCATAATAAAATTAACTCACAAAAATACACAAACTTCTCACTATTGAGAACTTTGTAGAGCAAGACTCCAAGCAAAATAGAGCATTATAGTGACAAAGTAGAATGAGCAAAATTTGATCCCAAAACAGAACATAACAGAGCAAAATTTGACAAAGTAGAACAGAACAAAGCATTATGCCATTATCAACGAAGTATACCCAACTCAGAAACATTTAAACTCTAATTAACCATTATCAAAAGCAGAAACATCAACATAAAATGGGACCTGAGAGGTTGTGTGATAGAGGACTATCTAAGGATCATGATGATGGAGGTTCATTCCAAGCCAAAAGTCTAGAAGGAGAGCTTGAAGCACTTCCTTTGGTGAGCTTTGAAGGACCCACGAGAAGATCTAGAACCCAAGTCATTCAAGATCACATCAAAAGTCTTATTTTGTTGTAAAAAGCAAGTGCTGTCTGTAATAATCGATTACAACATTTCTGTAATCGATTACAGAAGCTAGCTGTCTGTCTGTCTGTCTATTTTAATCGATTACGATGTATTTGTAATTGATTACCAAGTTTTTTGTCTGTTGTAATCGATTATGACGTTGTGGTAATCAATTACACAGTACTGAAACGCTCTGTTTTAATCGATCACACTTCGTTTTAATTGATTATTTTCATTTAAAATGGTAGTGCAGCTTTCCTTTTGTTGTTTTCATGTAATGGGCTTTGATATTTCTGTAAATAGGCCTAAACCTACGTTTTTTAGGGGTTTATTAGAGGCCTCTCCCTATAAATACTCAGACTTTGCTATTTTTGGTTAACTTTTGATTAACGAAATTGAGCTTTTGCTTAAATTGAGAGCTTAGCCTCTTGTTGGTTCTTGATTGAGACCAAATTGATTCTTATCAAGGAAGCTTTCCTTTGTGGCGAATCCTCCTCGGACTTATCGTTCCGATTGGGGATCGTGGCGTCATTCTAAATCATTCCTTAATCTTCTCTATTTTTGTATTTGAATTTCAAACCCTAATTCATGGAGTCTTGAAGATTACAATCCAGAAATGATCCGAGTCAAGCATTCATGTCTTGGTAGTCATCACTGTGTCTATAAGACCGTGACTGGAGCCTGGAGGCGAGGACGCCAACACGTCGTAGCTGTGATCCGTGAGCCCATGAGTCCGTGACGGAAGCCGACCCGCGATGAGATGACGCCGGTCGTCGGAGGGAGTAGCAGTTGTGTGAGCGTGAGCGAGTCATGGACGAGAGAAGGAGAGAGCGAGAGGTAAGGGAAAGTGGGAAACAGATCATGGGTGCTGTGCGGCTGTGTCCCCTTCTCACCCTAAAAGGGTACTTTGGTATTTTCATATCAAATTTTAAGGATGGGCACTTGCCCCCCTTCTCATGTAAGTGGATCCGCCCTTGGTGACAACCCACCTCATAGGAGTTTGAAGGGACAAAAGAAGACCATATTACTTCCTAAATTAGCTACAAGAATTTTCAAGCTCCTAGGGTTGATGTTTTTGCACCATTTTTAGATAGTTGGTCGTCTGAAGCCATATGGTCTTCAAGGTGAAGGTCGTGGTGGTTTAAAATCTAGTAAATTGAAAAAATTGAGGGGGAGGGGTGCTTGGAGGATTTGTGGGGTCAACCTAAAAGGAACAAAATATGTGTTGGCTAAAACAATCATGTAGAGTTTCCTTTTAAAAGGATTTGAACCTTTCTTATAGGATTTTAAGAAAATGGTTAAAATCTTGACCTTTTGGCGAAGGTTATTGAACCTTTACCCTTATTGGGTGCCAGAGGCCAAAATACATTGCAGAGCTTGATAAAACTAATAACAAGTGAGCAAATGATGTAAATACTCAAAATGCAGCTTTGCGTTGCTGAGCACTGCCTGATGTACCAAATCTCTTAAACACATAGCTTGTCGGAAAAACTCTAGTAGTTCCTTTGCACCATTGCGCACACCTTCATCGCGAGTTTTGAAACATTTCCCAAAGATAAAAGTTGAGTAATTAACAAATTGTGTTGCTGAGGAATGAACTGATGGATTTGATGACACTATTGCTTCGAGAGTTATCTCCTTTGCTCAAGAACATTGTTGCGACATTGCTAGGGTATGAAAGAGTGTCAATGATTAGTGAGGTAAGCATGAAGGATTGGCTGGTAGAGACTTTCACTGACGAGCAAATGGTAAGCGTCGATTGAGGTTTGTTGTGGTTACGACATTGGTTGCAGCCATTAATCATCAAATAGTTACAAATAATGCATTTATGGAGAGTAATAATATTTTACTAAAATTTTTTCCATAAGCAACTTAATTGTTATTACTCTTAATATGCGTGAAAAAACCTTAAACATGAGTCATTTTAGAATGGAGGGGGTAATAATTTCTTAATTATCATTAATAAATTAACATAATCACAATTATTAATGGTGAATGAAATATAAATTGCATTTAGTGTCTCTTCCCTATCCATTTAAATCAAGAATTGAGTGAGAGTTGTGATTTTATAAGTTGTGTTTTTAACAATTAATTTTTTATCCATAAAAAATAATTACCCTTTTCATAAAAAAAAACTACTTCTCAAAGTAAAGGATGTTTTATTTTTTTCTTTAATTATTCTGCATGTCCTTATATTTTTATCAAATTTTCAATTAGGACTTTGAATTTTTTTTAACTGAATCCCTAAATTTCTACAAATTTTCAAGTAAGCACAACTGAGCCAATTGTGAGTGTTTTGTACAAAGTTTCAACCTTATGCACAACCAATTGTGAGAGAAAAATCTAATTAGGTGCGCTCACAACACACTCCATAAACATCAGTCCATTGCTTGCACCTCTAATAGGTGCCAACAACATCTAGTATTTTATAGGACACATCAGGCAACAAATCCCAACCCTAGCCCTAACCACACATTCATGTCTTTTTTCTTTCTTGATTTAGCATTATCCAACAACCTTTGAAATGTTGTTGTCCATCTCTGACTTTGTTCCTTTGTTTCTTTTTATTTCTTGAAGTTTCAGATATGGAACCAGCATATAGAGGCATCCCAATGTTGTCAGGGTGCGACCACAAATTGGAAGCAGAAAACATCTGTTGTTGTCGGGGGTGAACATCATGTTGAAGTTAAGGTATGGGAAAAATATTCAATTTTTTGATTTAGGTGTGTGCAAAATGGAGTGATGAATATTAGGTTATGGTTGGTTATAGTAGAGTGGTGAAGTAATGACGATGGTTGTGGGTGAAAAGAGAAGAAAAGGAAAGGGTAAATCAGGAAAAAAAGAGAAAAAAAAAAAAAAGAAAAAGCAAAAACTTTATCATTGATTTCAAAATGTCCAAATCTTAACTATATTGTAAAAGAAATGTCCATGAGGGATGATATGTTCAACTTCCCTTACCATAGCCAACACCTGTTCCTAATTTGTGTAAAAAAATTAAACATCAATCATTTTAAAACATAGAAAATAATAAAATTTTCAATTATAATCGACAAATGAACATAATCATAAATATCAATGGTGAATGAATATAATTATTTTGTATTTATTGTCTCTCCCCCTGTCCATTTATATAAACAATTTAGTGAGAGTTGTGGTTTAATAAATTAAATATTTTTAATAATTATTTTACGCTCAATAAATAACATTTTTTTTCAATTATAATTCAGCTTTTTTTCCATTGTTTTCAAAAAGTTTTAACACAAAATCTACCTTTTGTTTTCGTCTTCTTGACATGTAACAAATACAATGACCAATTTTTTCTTTTTTAAATATGTATTAAATTTATTCGATTTCTTTCAACAATTTTTAAACTTTTATAAAAGTAATTAATTTAATACAAAAACTGTTTAAAAACATTAAATAGTAGTAGAAGAAGAAGAATTGTACAAGTACAGCTGTGCCCAGTACAAGTTCGTTCAACTTCAACCAACTATTTTAACTGCTAGTTGTTCAACCATTTCTAAAATCTTTTCAGTAATAACCTTTTAGATTAGTTATGCTTCTCTATCAACTCATCAACCAACCACCTTTCTTTTTCTCTATTTTGTCCTCAAAGATTAGAATTTCCGTGTACTTTTTGGTTTGTCGTGTCCACATCAAAGTACCAACCAACAGTACGAGAATAAACATTAAGCTGAGAAATAATCATGAGATAGAAAGAAGCACCGAGAGAAAGAGAAAAACGAATTAAGTAGAAAGCATCCGATGTTTTTTTTTTTTTTTTTGGAAGAACGTGTGCGTGTAACGTAATTCAGTTCTTTGAACCAAAGCTTATAAAAGAAAAGAAACCGAAGTTGCAAATCCTGTTGGTTTGAGTAAAATTTATAATATCCCTATGATAATGATGCCGTTGGCATCGTCATCCCTATCGTCCTACGTTTTCAAAAGTTATCGAATCATGTGTGAAAGACATTTCATGTTCCTTTTATTTTATAATGACAACAACAATACATCTTTTATCATTTTCCCTCACCCCCTTATTCTATTTCCTTTGGATTTTATTGTATCAAAAGGTTAATCTAATCTAATCATGATCGTACATAAAGGGTGCGAATTTAATATTTGTATTGTAATTGTAATTTGTAATATTATTGTATTTGTTTCAGTTATTGATTTACTTTGCCTGTCCCAATCGAGTTTGGGACTGTGCCGAGACACAAAAAGGTCTTTGATTTTGATTACAATTATTTTTCTTCTCCAATTAAATACTTTTTGGTTTATTATTATTATTTCATTTATAAATGGGCTTTTTTGGTTTGGTGGATGATAGAGATTTCTTTTTGTTCTAATGTTGGTCATACGATAGGGTTCCCCAATTTGCTTTCTTTCTTGACTTTGTGAACATTGATTCGATTTGGGGGCGTGGATTTTTCTTCTGACTTCTTCGCCAAGTTCGGGTTTTTGACCAATTGGGTCGCTGATCCTCGCCTCACCTTGATCTGGGTCGTTCCCTTTTCTTCAATTTCAGAGTTGTGTTGTGTTGTTCCCAATTCTTGAGGAACAAGGGCTGAAACTTTGATTCATATCTTCTTTTCTGGGTTTTATTTTTCATCTTGGAGAGTCCTTAGAGGCATTGGGGTGGGGAGAGTAGAAGAAGAAGCTATTGTTGTAGTGTGCTGTTAGTTGTGACAAGTGGTGGTGGTGTCTTTTTTCTTTTCCCTTCTGATATATGTATTTGGAGGAGTTGGTTACACATGATGTTCCATTCTCAGGGTGTGTCAAGACATTGTAGTCTCCTTGCTGTCCTGAGTGGGAAATCACGTGACATTAAGGAAAAGCAGAAGCAGGGTAATGCTTCTGATGATCAATTTCCTTATCCCTTTCCAGAACTTTCTTCCACTGGTCGTCTTGAGGTGACCACTGAGTTTCCATTGGTGTAAAATTTTGTTTTGTTTTCTGTTAATTGGTGGCTTTGAGTTTTTTTTTTTTTTTTTTTTTTTTTTTTTTTTTTTTTTTTTTTTTTTTTTTTTTTTTTTTTTTTTTTTTTTTTTTTTTAAATATCTGAAGTGGAATTTTAACCTTGTGTGTGAATTCAGGTCAAGGTATTGACCGAACCTACGGCTGATGAACTCGGTCTAGCTCTTGAACAACTGCAGCCAGATTTTGTTTACCTACAAGGTCAGCAGCTAGAAGATAGGGAAGAAATTGGGCCTTTTGGATGGGAAGATTTTGACTTGTCTGTCCCAGAAGCATTGTGTGGATTGTTTTCTTCCAAATTACCTAATACTGTGAGTGTTGTGCGTATGATTTTGTTTGATGGATAATGTAATGATTGATGACCACCCTATTCCATGATGTTGTTGCAGGTTTATTTGGAAACTCCAAAGGGAGAAAAATTGGCAGAGGCACTTCATAGTAAGGTCAGGTTGATAGCAGGCAATCTAGAATTTATTTTAAATTAGATTAGATACGGAAACAAAGGTGTGCTGGTTTAAAGTAATTAATGAACTGGTGGTTAAACAATATTTTTATAATTCACTAGTTATCCCTATGACCTGTAAATTCGTAATTGCATCCCAATTCAGGGTACCAGTACTCCCAAATTAGCTTATTGTTAATAATGTATCAATTAATTAATATTTTAGAACGTACTGCAAACTTAAACAGCGTACCTACCATGTATACTCCCACTTATCAATAGTTTGTAAGGTCATGTACCCGTGTACCTACACCAGCACCACCACAGAGTATTGCGAACCTGGTAAATATGGTTTAAACTAGATGGCCTAATGAGAACTTTAAAGATGTGATACTCCAATATATTATTGGTTTTTATGTTCCTTTACATGTGAAAAATAATTTAAGGTTTTTTTGTTTTGCAGGGAGTTCCATACACTATCTATTGGAAAAATGATTTTTCAAAGTATGCAGCTTCACATTTTCGACATTCTTTTTTCTCTGTGGCACAAAGGTATAGTCGTCTATCATCTTGGTTGTCATGCTTTACATATATCAACAATTCCTGGATGTGCTTCTGTTTTTTCAATGATTGCAATAGATGACAGTCACCACACTTCCCACTGACTAACTTTGGCTTCTTTCAATGAAGCAATGAGATACAGTGAACAGAGAATGTTTTAGAAACTCAGTATTTTGGTCTATGTAATTTGCAATTTGGCAAGTTCCAACAATTGGACACAGTTTTTCTTATGTTTATTTATTTATTTATTATTTACTTAGGTATTGGTTAGAGCTTACTTGTTTAATCACTGTAACATGTCTGTATCATATAATATTATGTTTCTGATTGTTGATATTATGCATTTGTAGTACATCCAGCCATACATGGGATGCTTTTCAGCTTGCTCTGGCATCTTTTAGACTATACTGTATACACAACAATGTCTTACCTTCTAACAGCCATAAGGGTGCTGGAAAGCTTGGGCCACAAATTCTTGGGGTTTCTCCCAACATTGATGTCAGTCCATGTGTAGCAGACATGAAGGAAGAGGAAGAAGATTCACCGGAGACAATTTCTGCTGTAAAGATATATGATGATGATGTGAACATGAGATTTCTTATTTGTGGAGTTCCCTGCACATTGGTAGGCCTAGATAGCTTAGTTACTTCATTTTCATGAAGTTTGTTATTGCTAATAGTTCTTCCCATGTGACCTACCTGTTATAAACTGATTCCATTTCTTTTAATCTCTTCTTCAAAAGGATGCTTGCTTGTTGGGGTCATTAGAGGATGGACTCAATGCTCTTCTATTTGCAGAAGTAAGTTTGTTGCATGTATTTGCTTTGATTTCTTGGTTTATCTGCTATTGCTTTCTGGGTGCTAGATCATTCCTTTTTATTTTTTCCGTACAAAATTTCAATAAGTGGCTCTTCAAACAATTTATAGTAATTACTATAGGCTAAGTTGTGATGAAATTCTGCATGCTTTCCCTTCAGAAGTGTTGTATTGAATATAGTTTTATCTGGCATGTAAGTGATACTGTCATATTGAAGAAAATAGTTAAGTCATATGACAATTTTTCACGTTGTTTAGACATTATATTCTATATAATACTTAAGGCATATTCATAGATTAGTTCAGAACATATCAACCACCATTCTTGTTCTTACATGGGATCATGTTTCTCCATGAACAAACCCAAAATAACCTTCATCCAAAATCAAGATTACCAAGTCTACGTGCCAAAAGATGCAATGGTATTTCCTAAATTCATTACTTTAGTCCCTTAGCTTGCAAAGCATCATTCTTTTTTGGTGCAAATGACAGTGGAAAAAGACTAAAATGAATGAATTTTTTCCAAGTTAGGAACTAAAATGAGAATGTGAAGTCAAGGACTAAAATGATAGACATTTACAATCTCAGGGACTAGAATGGGGGCTATTACAATTTAGTAACTGTAAGTTTTTGATAGATTTTTTTTTTATTACTCATGTATATTCCTCCTTTTCCATTCTTGATTTTTTTGCAGATACGTGGATGCAAACTTCACAACAGGACAAGGTATTTTGATGGTTGTATGTGTTCTGTTTTCTTTTAGCATGCATTGGAAAGTATACTTTCTTGACTGGGGCATTATTAGACTGTCAAACACATCCACACATATAATTAGAGTATTAATCGTTTAGTTTGGAACTACTATGGGGTTTATTTTTATTTGTTTTTTGTCTTTTATTAGCATCTTATTCTGTTTATTAATTTCTTTTCCTGTTGTATATTTTATAGTGCAACACCACCACCTCTCCAGGCAGGAACATTCTCACGTGGTGTAGTGACTATGCGTTGTGATATATCAACATGTAGTTCTGCTCATATATCACTTTTGGTGTCTGGTAGTGCAGACACTTGTTTTAATGATCAGGCATGGGTGAATTTGCTGCCAGTGTTTGACTTCTTACACATATGATCTTTTAAACTATTTTACTTACCTATCACTTTTTTCTCCTTTTTTTCGGTATATCCTCAGCTTTTGGAGAATCATATTAAAAAAGAGCTAATTGAGAAGAGTCAACTTGTCCAGGCATTTCCTAATCATGAACAAAGTAAAGCACCTTCCTCCGAGCCTCGAAGATCAGCCTCAATAGCCTGTGGATCTAGTGTGTTTGAAGTTTGTATGCGAGTTCCTGCATGGGCTTCACAGGTTAATTGTTGTTTCTCTAGGTTTCTTCTTTCGGTTATAGCTTTCTAAAATATAATTTAATGGATCTTAAAAATTACTATTTAAATTTTTTAATCAGTGAAGGGGTCTAGATGGAGGCTTTTGCTTCAGTATGCTTAGATGATGATTTGGTTACTTAGAAACATTTGGACTTTAAGGAGTGTAATTGGGACTCGGTCTAGTCACTCACTCATTTGGACTTTAAAGAGTGTAACTGGGACTGGTTTTGGGTAGCTAAAGATATTTGTGACTTCTGCTTGCCATTATGTTTTCCACTTGACAGATTTATGTATTTTAGTCCAATTGTTAGGCCTATAACAGTAGTTTGTTACTTTGTTATTTTTCCAACTGTTCTGTTTTTCACGGAAGTGACGGAACATATGAAAATAGCATCCACATTGTATTGGCTTGATCTTTTAGCAATTTCAAGCTGTAATGGCATGACCCTTGTTAGTTCCTTTTTTCTTTTTGAATGATGAAACCCTATCTTTTGATTAATGGTTTTTGATATTTGTGCACAGGTTCTGAGACAGCTTGCACCCAATTTGTCATACCGCAGCCTTGTTATGTTGGGAATTGCTAGTATTCAGGGATTGCCAGTTGCATCTTTTAATAAAGATGATGCCGAACGCCTTCTTTTCTTTTGTACTAGGCAGGAGAAAGAAAACTGTCCTAACGATCATGTTTTCTCTGGTATTCCAAGTTGGCTGAAGCCTCCATCAACCAGTCGAAAAAGATCTGAACCATGCTCTAGTTCAAAGTCTATTAATGCTAGTGGCCGGGGAGTCGAAGCTATTGGCAGTCATAGACAGAAATTTAATCTTGCTTCTATGAGGCCAATCCCTCACTCTAATAGACACAAGATTCTCCCCTTTTCTGGATTGTCTGAGGGTACAAGATATGATGGAGACCATGGAAAATCAAATCTACCACTTGCTCCTATTAAGCATAATGTGTCAGGCCCTACTTCAGTTACAAATAGGAAATCTGTGTCGAACTCATTTCAAGCTCACCAGATTATTTCTTTGAATCCACTACCTATGAAAAAGCATGGCTGTGACAGAGCTCCAATACGAGCTTGCTCTGAGGTGATTTACACATTTTCTATTCTTGACCTTCACCACTTTCATTGATTTGATGCCCTGTTTGATCCTAACCCTGTCTCAAATATTGTATTATCAAATTATCAATGCATTTTATGTCAAATCTAAATCAAGTTTCTCTTTTTGTTTCTCCCTGATACATTTTCTTGCAGGAGGAATTCTTGAGGGATGTAATGCAGTTTTTGATACTTCGGGGGCATAATCGTCTAATTCCACCAGGTGGACTTGCTGAGTTCCCAGATGCCATTTTGAATGCGAAACGCCTTGACCTGTTCAACTTGTATAGGGAGGTAGGAGATTTGTATACATAAAGCATACTGCATAGTAGTGTAAAAAGTAAAATCTGTAACTAAGACACTTAAGCATTTCAGGTGGTTTCAAGAGGAGGCTTTCATGTTGGAAATGGTATCAATTGGAAAGGGCAAGTTTTTTCAAAGATGCGCAATCACACTATGACAAATAGAATGACAGTATGAATCCTGATCTTTTATTTGTCTTTCCTTCATCATGACATTTCCATGCATTATATCCATGTGTATAGGCTGAGATCATTTTCATAAAATTGGCCTACAATTTTACTAATGTACAGATCAGTCCCCTCTTGCTAGGTGTTCATATTCTTTGAATTCTATAGGAATGAATAGTAATCCTTTCCTTATCAGGCATCTTGCACATTTTGTTGAGATGGATGCTCCTAATATAGTATATTTTGCTTATATGAAGCATTTGGTTGTTTATCTTAGTTGACAACTGTGGTATACACTACATTCTTTCAAAAACATTTAGGCAACTACTGCATTGTATCATTCGTATGCACTGCTTTTTCACTTGATTTCTTAAGTATTAGGATTTTGTGTTCATATTCTCACATTTCCTTCTCCTATTCTGCTTTATTTTTTCTATTGTGTTAATTTTACTAATATAGTATATTTTGCTCATATGAAGCATTCGGTTGTTTATCTTAATTGACAACTGTGGTATACACTACATTCTTTCAAAAACATTTAGGCAACTACTGCATTGTATCATTCGTATGCACTGCTTTTTCACTTGATTTCTTAAGTATTAGGATTTTGTGTTCATATTCTCACATTTCCTTCTCCTATTCTGCTTTATTTTTTCTGTTGTGTTAATTTTACTAATATAGTATATTTTGCTCATATGAAGCATTCGGTTGTTTATCTTAGTTGACAACTGTGGTATACACTACATTCTTTCAAAAACATTTAGGCAACTACTGCATTGTATCATTCGTATGCACTGCTTTTTCACTTGATTTCTTAAGTATTAGGATTTTGTGTTCATATTCTCACATTTCCTTCTCCTATTCTGCTTTATTTTTTCTATTGTGTTAATTTTACTAATTTATTTCCATTGGCAAGATGACAAAAGTTGATTTCCTGGCTGTATTTTTTCTATTGTATTTAATCTATTGTGTTAATTTTACTAGTCAGTGCCTTTATAAGTATTAAGCTCTCTTTGCAGATGCCCACTTTGATTTGGTGTATCTAAGGAGCCAAATACTCATTGTCCTATAATCATTTACAATGCAAGTTGCATGATCCATTATCAGCTTTGGTAGGGAAATTAAGCCAAAATAGTATTATGTGACTCCTGCATTTTGCATCAGAGTAATATTTGAATTGCATATGTTTCAGTTTTATAAAGTGAAAAAAAAATAAGGAAATTACCTTGTGAACAATATTATGTGAAGTTTATAGAGCTTTATGAATAAATGGGATATAACATTTCCCTTTTAGTTGTGTTTTGCAAATATTTGTTGTTTGCATGTACTACTTTCTCAGCTTTGGAATTTCAGAATAATATTTGAGATCCTTATTCTATGCATTCTTGGAGACATTGATAATTTCTTTTTTCTATCAGGGTGTTGGCAATACACTCAAAAGACATTATGAAACTTATCTCTTAGAATACGAATTATCTCATGATGATGTAGATGGAGAGTGCTGCTTGATGTGTCACAGGTCTCTGTCTCTTTTCTCTGGTCTTCATATCTATTATAATGCGGAGGTGGCCAAGTTTTGTCTTATTGACTATTATTTACCTTTCATGTTGGGGCAACAGTAGTGCAGCAGGTGACTGGGTGAACTGCGGTGTATGTGGTGAATGGGCTCATTTTGGCTGTGATAGACGGCAGGGACTTGGAGCATTTAAGGTATTACTAAATTTTGACTTAAGTGAAGGCCTGGTTAACCTTTGCTTGATTATTAAAGCCCTTCAAAGAGAGAAATTTTCTTTTAATGTTTTGGACTCTGCGCAATTTGAAACATGCAGATTGATGTAGGTTAGTCTTTTATGTGATGTGGTTGTTTTTGTTGTTCCTTTGGGTGGGTTACTAAATTGCAAGGAAACAGGTTCTTTTTTTTTAAGCATGAAGATAGTAAGTTTTGGCTGCTTCTTATAGGCAACGCTTTCTTAACAAATTTTGGTTGGATTCTTTCTATGTACATTGACAATACCAGGTCAAGTTGCAACAAATGGTTGCAGTTTGAATCTTGCTTGTCACTTTATGTTTGATGCATTAATATCAGCTACTGTCTTTGTTTTTTTTTCTCAGATGAAACTGAGAAAAGAAGTGCCACTAACACATTCTATTATACTATTATTGGTTGAAATTTACTGAGAATCCCATTACCTATTTAATGAGTCTTGTGATTTTGAGATTCTCAATAAATTTTATCCAATATTAGAGTATGTTTAAAAGAGTGGGTTGTTAACATTTCTTTAAGTACAGAATAATCACATCTGAGAAATCGAAACAACTCAAACAAGTAAAGAAAAAATTGATATCCATTTCCCAGATTGTATCCAGTGTCATACTCATTCATTGTATGCAGATAATTTGTGCATAGCCATAGATTGTAATTAAATGAAACATGAGATGCAAACTTTATAATTATTTTTTGACCGCTATATAACGAATGGCAGGACTATGCTAAAACCGATGGGCTGGAGTACGTTTGTCCTCGCTGCAGTGCGTTAAAATTCAGTAAAAAATCCCAAAAAACTGCAAATGGTTTTTAACACCTAACACAGGTCAACACAATGCTGTCCCAGAGCAAAATGTACATTGCAAGTGTTAGATAGATTTACTTACACATCCATTGTGCTTGGACCCTTGTCTCAATTGGTACGGGTAGGTTTCTAAGGACTGTAATTGTTTCACTTATGTTAAAGCTGTAGAATTTTGACATGCTATGGTCACCTCACATCTAAAACATGCGTATTTTATTTTGTCGTACCCATACCTAGTACAAAATGGGTGTCGTCTTGTCGTAGGTATTCATTGCAATTATTAATATTGTTTTTTCTTCAAAATTTGCATGCTTCTTTAGTATGACACTAGAGTCCCCCCTTAGATAAACTTCTCAAGAAACATTTACAGGATAACAGGAAGCGAAAATAAGAAAAAAATGAAATTGAAAAAAATGAAATTGAGTTTTTTTATAAGTTAAAATTAACTTATACAAAGTTAATTTGTAGAAGTTCTATCATAATTAGCTTTTTCCAAAAGTTTATTTTTAATTTATGTATAAATTAATTTTAACTCATGAAAAAATTTATTTTATTTTTCTTTCTTATCAAACTCATTCATCCTTGGGAGATGTCCATTTGTTAATTTCTTTTATTATAAATGTTTTTGTTACAGTTTAGAAATATTTATATTTTCATTAATATTTTTATCAGTTGAAAAAATAAATAAAAAACTAGCTAGGACCTAGTTCTACTTAGGGGTGTAAGTAGCTCGGATGGGACCATCAAACAATTATCAACTCTTTAAGTCTTGAAAAAAAATAAAATAAAAATCTTCAATCTATAAAAAAGTAAGGAATAATTTTAAAAATCAATATTCATATTATAAATAGAAAAAGATAAACCATAAATGTATTGTTTTACAATTCAAAATATAATATTGTTTTACAAAAGATAAGCCAATCAACTTTATTCCTTTATATGCTTTCTTCAATTATGATTTTACAATTATGACAGCGACAACAAGCAACTAAGATAATGCTATTGCGGCTTGTGAGAGTGGATGACTTTAGGCTTTAGGGTTTTCTAATTTCTATATTAGTGATATACTATTTAGTTTTATTGTATAATTTATAATTAATATTTTGTTATGTTTTATTTTAGTATATGTATGTGGGTTGATTTGGGTTTTGGTCGGGTCCAATATTCTGAATTTGTCACCCAATCCAATTACAATTGGTTTCATAAAAATAAAATCAATCCAACCTAATGTCCTAATCCAAATCACAAAATTTTAATTGGATTGGGTGGGTTTGCGGATTGAGTTCGATCTACTTATATCCCTAGTTCTATTTACACTAATAGCACCTGGGAGCATTGTGCCGAGTTGACAAAATCAAGATAAGAGGAAGCTCCTTTCTCTCTTTGCAAGCCAATTAGGATAGGTATTTCCTTCATGATATATGTGTTGGAAACTCAAGATTCAAGCACGTGTATGGATCACCGATGGCGAAATCTGAAATGGAGGTTGGAGAAACAACAATACCCATGCTTCTATGGTGAAGCGGTCTTGGGCTTCGTGATATCGCAAGTCTATCGACGAATCAAACACACACCATGTCTATGACAAGAAGGAACAAATTCTTTATATCAAGGAGCCATAGGGTTGGATTGATTGAATTCCTTGCATTGCCAAATTTAAGGCGATCATAAAGTTAGGTTCACGAACTATAACTCTATACCTGGTCATGAGCGCATGATAAATTTCAAACAACTTTGCATTTAGGTTGGTTGATATGCTACAAGACTCTCAAAAGCTAGAGGTCCATTGTTCACGGTGATCACTAATTAAAAAATGAAAAAAAATATGTTTTTTAGTCCTTATATTTTCACTTTTTCTTGTTTTAGTCCATGGAATTTTATATCGTCCAATCTAGTTCTTGGACTTTATTAAAATTGTGATTTTAGTCCCTTCGCACATATTTTTCACAAATGACATAATTTTGTTTATTAAAATTGATTGCGAGGATTTTTTAATTTTATTTTTAAATTAATTACAATGACATGATTTTTTTTATAAAAAAGTTATTAAAATGTCTTTTCCAAACACATTGAACCCTAATTTTCAACTACTCCATTCCTATCTTCATTTCCACCTTCATTCTTCAATAGTTCGTGTTACAAATTTATGAATTCGCACTATTCCTCATCGATATTGTACATAGGAGTTGTGGTTCGAAATCCACAAATTGTTCTTCACAACCAAGATGAAAGGAATGTGCATGTGGACAAAAATTATTGTTGTTGAAAGCGAGAACCAACAATAACCCATTCTCCAAAAATTAATGTCATCTATGACGAATGTACGGAGGGACTAAAAACATGTTTTTAATAAAATATAAGGACTAAATTAAATAATATGGAACTTCAAGAACTAAAAAAATATATATAGAAATTAAAAACATATTTATCCCTTGAAAAATCGTAACCCTGACAATGTGTAAATATTAACTTGAAACGTCACTGGTCACAATTTTCAATAGGAAAATGATGTGCAGTCTGTAAACAAAAGAAAAATCAAGAGTCAATGTGTAAATATTAACATGGAATGCCACTATTCACAAGTGTTGTTAAATGCGTAGAGAGATAGAAATATAAAAGAGAAAGAAATGACCAACAAATAGAACAGTACAACTTATAAAAACAATTTTATTTTTATTTATCCGTCATTTTAAAAGTTGAAAGATAATATTAATTTTTTTTTCAATTATACCCTTACTATGCGTTTAACTTTTAATTGATTTACACATTTATCATGAAAGTGAAAATGAAAAATAACTAATATACATTTATTGTAGAGCATAAAGAGAAAGGGTAGAATATGAAACTTAATAATTATTTTACGAGAAAAGAAAAATAAATTATTGTATTTTTTTGTTGTCTATAATCAAAAGCCTTAAATGACACTTAAAAAGGTACATATAGAAAAGAATCAAAACATAAAATAAAGTTTTTTTATAGGCAATATATTTTCATTATTAAATAAAGTAAACTTGAGCATAAGGCTAACATGAAAGTTTGTCGCAACATTTTCTCCAAACAATATCAATATTTGCGTGACGTTAGGTGATTAAATCTCCTGGCGCAACATCCACGAATTAGGATCGATCCCTTGAATTCAAAATAATGTGACACTCACAAGGAAAATTTCAGACCCGAGTTTCATAATTCTGAGGATTGAATCTTCTAAATTGCACGTATCATATCATGTTCCTAGTGCCAACATAGCATTGGAATACCCATTCTTTTAGTAGTAAAAAACATATCCCGGAAGCCACTGTATCACTGTATCTTTTTGTAAAACCAATTGAACCTCAACATACAATATGGCCTCAATATAACACCACTAACACAGGGCCAATGGAAATCAATACACTGCACACCATAACACCACACTCCAAGATGGCACATTTCAAGGCTCAAACCGTCGAAATAACATCCGCATCACTCCTTCCAATGCTACTTGAATGAGTGATGGACTAAAGAGAAAGGGTTGCACAACAGAAAGGAGAGATACTGAGCCCATTTGTTTAAGTTTCTATTTTTTAAAGTGTTTTATAAATAAAATAAGTAATTTTCAATTTTTTATGTGTTTGTTTAAATTGTTTTTTTCAAAAGTAATTTTCTATTTTTTTTAAGAAACAAATCCTATATCTGCTTCTTAAAAAAATTGTTTAAGTTTAAACAAACTTAGGATTTTCAAAACCAGGAGAGATGGGCTTGACATAATTTTTTGCCCCATGCAACTCGCCAAAGATTGTCAATCACACATTTTTTCTGTGCAACCTTGTGAGCGATTCAACATAGAACACCCTCCATGATGTGTAGAATTATGCCATTCTGAGTATAATCACCATCTTGACAACCTTGCATCCAACTTTTTAAAATTAATTCTTTTCAAATCTTGAAAAAAGGTCAGTCATATGACATAGATCCAATTACCACTTCCAGAAAAATGTGGACTGGTGACCGAATTTAGTGACCGAATAATATTGGTAGCAAACACCGACGAAGCCACTGCCAACAATATTCGTCATTTGTGAACAGCAACTATTTTTGCGATTGAATTGATCAGTGACAACACTGTTAGTCACTAATTTTTTGGCAGCGTGGTTTAAAATTTGAATATTGTTTTCTAGGAATTCTAGCAACTGATTTTGTGAAAAATATTCAAACGCATTAGCTTGATTTGATTTCAGCCCCTAACAACCTGTTAGGTGATTTTTAACTACTACTATATGCTTTCTCCATGGACCTAGCCAAAAAAACTCTATTCTAACTTAGGTACAAAAAAAAAAGAAAGAAAAAAAACCTTATTGTGGCCAAAGATACATAGGCATTATGCATTCATAAACTCATACTGAAAACAGATATAGAAATTGTGTTCTAATATATGAAAAAGCTAAATAGTTATAAGCTGTAAAGAACAATACTAATGAATATAATAAAGTCTCTAGGTGTAAGGTATTAAGGTAGGACTTAGATAGTTTCGTGAGAGATAATATGTTTAAACCTCCTTGCTGCCATAACATATATCTTTAACGTCAAAATAGATGAAAATTCATCTATGAATTTCATACATGTATTCTGAAACATGTGTAGGTAGCTGAAACATTGACTTAAACCCATGAATAGATGAAATTGTGTCCACACCTGAAACACAAAACAGATGAAAATTCATACATGTATTCTGAAACATATATGTGTAGGTAACTGAAACACTGACTTAAATCCATGAATTTCCCACATCTTCTATAGCTAATATCAGAAAGAACAGAAGAGAGATATCTGAAATTCTGAATTACTTCATGTATTGATTTATTTCTCTAAGAAGAATCAGAAGATACAATAGGTATATATTGAGGTGTGTTAACAATACATCTAACACTAATCTATTTACTTTTTGATTAGTTAATTCAGTTTTACTTTTTGATCTATTAACCAATAGTAGCAACCAAGATGAGATAATTAGACTCAAATCATATGTATAAACCTAATGCTTTTGAAGATTTATGTGGATGATGACTATGAAATTATATGTTACAAACTTTCGAAATTGAAAACCTGAAATTGTGTTACAAACTGTTTCGAAAGATTTCCTTTGTTACAAACTACACTATGCATAAACTATGTCATGTTTGATCCTTTTCTATGAGTTGCTCAAGATTGATCCACTTTAAAAAAGAGAACACAGAGGGTTTTTCATGCTAAACCATATATATATATATATATATACATGCTTGTGCTCTGTAATTTAAACAATTAACCTCAATACAATAAGAAACTGATTTCAAAGTTCTCATAAAAAATTACAAAGAAGATTGACACAGTGGGGTAAGAGTGTAACCCAAGGCCTTGAAAATCAGTCCACGACTGCTATTTTCACCACTATGTCAAGGTTTTCTTACTCACTAGACTGCATCGCAATTCGCGACCACAATTGTGGTCGCTACTTGCTAGCCACTAAATTTGCACAATGATAAGGTTCGTGATGAAAACGCGACTGCAGTTTAAGTGTAGTGTTGTGTTTTATATTTTAATTAATCAACTAATGGAAGCAAAGTATGGCAAATAACTCATTCTCCATTGTTTTTGTGTTTTAAATAGGAAAAAACTCAGATACGGTATTTTAAGTGTTATTTTTTCCTATTCTCCAATCAGAATTAGAGTTTTATTTCGATAATCAGCATATAATAAAAGTCTGCTTTAAAGATTACATAGATTATCAATGTGAAACTTCAAGTCTGATTGGTGAAAAACACAAACAAGTGTTCTAACATGCATGTTAAGCCTTCAAATTCAATATTAAAAGTATTCGATATATGAACACATGTTAAATCGTTTGAAGGAAAAGGTGTGTGGACCTGCATTTCATGAAATTACAGCCGCGCGATTTGGAGACATAAAAATGACAATTGGGGCACCTCTTCCACTTGTTTTGCTTAGCGAGGTTCATCAGCATGATATCTTCACTCTCCCTCTCGTTCTCGTTCAGTTTCTTAAACCTTCTGCAGGATATCCCCTGGTGCCAGGGTACCCTGCACTTGGCACAGAATAGCCTCCTACAAATAGGACATTCAGATTCTCTAATGTTATCATCTTCCTCGCTCTTGCGAATCAACAACGCAGAACAATCCTTAAAGGGACAATAGAACTTCTCCTTCTCCGGAATAACCGATTCACAAAGTGTCTTTTCCCACCACGCCAGCACGTTGTTGGGTAGAATGGGCTTGCAGAAGAGAGGACTCAACTCCCCGCGGCATGCTGTCTCGGGGCAAGTAAGGTTCACAATGTTGTTTTGGAGCTTTGAGACTATGTATCTGAGGGTGCATTTTGTGCAGTAGAAGTGGCAACAACCTTCAGGGTTAAAGGAGTCATATATTGGCCTCAATTCGCAGCAAAATTCGCAGGTAAAGACTGGGGCTATGGCGCAGTTTTCGTGGTGAGGGGGAACATAGTTTTCCAAGATGGTTTCTAGGTTCAAACTAGCTGGAGCAGCCTCTGTGATGATGGTTTCTGGGTTCAAAGTGGATGGAGTAGGCTTAGGCTTTGGCTTTGTGATAGCTTTTGTATTAGTCTTCGCAGTGACACAAGCACAAAGGCTGTTGCCCATTTTTTTACCCTGACGAGTAAGAAAAGTTCATAAGAAGAATCAAACAAGTTAAAAGGCACAATGGTTTTTTCTTGCTCTATATATGATTGTTTTGCAACTGATATACTGATTTTGCAGAATGTTACAAATGGCTAATGCGTTTATTTATGGTATGTGATAGAAACTGGGGTTGGCTTGTGTAGTTTTTTTCTGCCTTAAAATTGGAAAATGCAATTCTTCTCATGCAGTTAACGCAACTGAACATAGCAAAATTTGGAAAGCAACAGGCAACATACGAGTAGTGTGATCATTTTGGATGATTGCATTCTGTTATATACGTGTTGGGGTGGGTACCCCTTTACCCTTTATCAATAAAATTATATTTTTCTGATATGAAAAAAAAATTAAACCATAGTTTTTGGATTGCTAATTAGGGGTGTTTATGGGTACTGGTCACCCGTAAATCCGAACTAATCCAAGCCGAACCGAACAGTTTAAGTTGGGTCATTTATGTATTTAGGTCAAAATCGAATAGAACCGATCAAAATTGTTCATGTACGGGTTGGGTCACGGGTTTAAATTTATAAATTCGTTGACCTGTTGACCCGATCTGTGAACCCATAATAAAAATATAAATTTTATTACTTATTTATATATAATATATATATTAAAATTTAAAAACTAAAAAAATAATTTGACAATTAAAGAAGGTGTGGGGTACTGTATTATTTTTTTTAATACTTTTAATAAAATATTAATAATTGAATAAGTTGGGCTATTGGGGGTTAAAGTAAACCCACAACCTATCTTGACCTCGTCACCACATTTTGAAGCCAGTTTCCTTTCCTCCTCTTTTGTTATTTTATTCTAAGATTACAAAGCTTCCCTTTCTTACTTGTTGACAACCGCATAGTTTTGATATAGCAACATCGTGTCACCACGCCACTGCACAACCTCACCGCCCCAAGTATGCATATCTGTTGTCCCCGCATATAGAGATATATACTCTGTTTCGCAATAGATTTTCAGTATTTATTTCAGATTAAATATTAATTCAATATGATTTTTACTTTATTGTCATTTTGTTTCACTGTTAAGTACTAATTTATCACCGTCTAACTCAAAGGATTGAGAAGCTACAGTGCATCGCCTAACACAGCCGCAAGTTGCACCGCTTTCCTTCACTGACATTACTCTTACTTAGAAATTAAGTGCCACTGTCATTTAGATTCTTAAATATGAAGTTTTTAGCAATTAAGCATACTAATGTTGGAACTGCAAGTGTTGGGACTATTGGTGTTATAACTTCTTAATGTATTACTTTTAAGTATATTGTTATTTGTTTCACCTTTTCTTCATATTTTTTTATCATGTTTATAATATTAATGAATCATATTTTGTTCATTTATTTCAGCAAATCTAGTTGCAACAAATCTGGTTATAGCAAAGCTTATTGTAAGAAATTAGTTTGTAAGAAATAGTTGTCATTCAGACTATTATAGTAAATCTTGTTGAAAAATCTTTTTTTAATTTATATTAATAGGCTATTTTAGAATATTATGTTAATGGTATTAAATGAATCAATTTTACTACTTTCATACATTTGATAATATTTTGTTAATTGTATTGGACATTTGGAAGAATAATGATATAAAATAGTAGTTCTAAGAAAAAAATGGGTGACTCGTTGGTCCGAACCGAACCAAACCGTTCATGAATGGGTTGAGTTGGATTAGGTTTGAAAAAAAATTGTGAAAATTGAATCGAATCGAACCAATTAAATTTGATTGGGTTGAATCCTAAATTTGACCAAAATTGATCCAAACAAGTCCCTGAACACTGAGTTTTTCACCAAATGATACATAAAAAATTAATATTTACCAAAACATACATGTACCAGTTTTATTTACCAAATGGTACATGTTTACTATTCACATTGTAAATTCGGGTTGGGGAAACCTTAATTTACATTGTATTTAAAAAAAATTCAAAACCCAGTTAAGAATTCGGATCCCCCCAACCAGAATTCTTAACTTTTTTTTATTTTAAAAAAAGATAATAAAATAATAAAAATTAATAATTTTATTTGAAAATAATAAAATTAAAGAATGTAAATAAGGACAAATTAATATTTTATTTTTCTTTTATGTCATTTTTAAGATTTATATTAAAATATATAAAATACAAAAATGATAATTTAATATAAATTAATATTTATATTTGTTTAAGTTATGATAAACAATGCTGATTATTGACATTGAAAAAATGAGAAAAAATAATTAATATATCTTAGCTATATTATACAGAGAAAAATAAAATAAAAAGGAAAATAATTAACAAATTAAATTGATTAAAAATACTATGAATAAATAGTTAGTATATCTTGATTATATTATATAGATAAATTAAAACATTACGATAATTGAGATGAGAGACAGATAGACAAACATCAGAACATAATAAAATAAAAATAATGGAATGTTTTAACAATAATAATTGAGATATGAAAATAACCAAACTAATCATAGTTTGAAGATGTTGTGCATTGTCTTCTTCCATTTGAATCATTGTAGTAGTTGTTCATAATGCACAATATTTGCATCGATTACTGCAACATGCTGATGTTATTAGAAATTATTGGATTATTGGTTTATTAAAAAATAGCTAACATTTGTGTTGGACAAAATTGTTTCCAATAGTTAGATTATGCTAACACCTTTAACACACATCTTCATCGTTTTTAAAATATATTATTTCTAATAAAGATTTTGTCAATTTCTTATCTTCTTTAATATATTATTTTCCTTTTTTTGCTAATATCTTTTTAAATAAGTCATCAATAGTTAAAATAAATTATCTTATAATATTTTTTATCTCAGAATTTCATTATATTATAATTTTATAATAAAAATATTTATGTATTACAATATTAATTATCAAAATTAAATAATTATCATATGCAAGTACACTTGTTAAAATACTACTTACAATTAAATTGTATTTATTTACATTCTTTATTTTTTATTATTTTCAAATAAATTATTATTTTTAATTATTTTATTATCTTAAAAAAAAGTTAAGAATTTGGGTTGGGGGACCCGAATTCTTAATTGAGTTTTGAAATTTTTTAAAAAAATCAAATTTATAATATGAATAATAAATATGTACCATTTGATAAATAAAACTGATACATATATATTTTGATAAATATTATTTTTAACTAAATATCATACTCATACTCAAATGACAGATTTCACATAACTCTCAATTGACTATAAAAGTAGGATTATGATAATGTTTATTTTATAAATTTAGTTATTCGTTATTCTTTAATTTAAATTTAATTTGATGATAATGACAATTTATTTCTCCTGCTTTTAATTTATTTTAATTATTTACCTTTAATTAATTATTTTTTTCATAATTGGCTTAAAATTATAAAATTGTTTTATTTTTCAATTTTTTTGTTAATCCTTTTCTTGCCACAATTCTTAGTTATAATTATTCACTCATTTGCAAAATTTTTGTTGATTATTTTAAATTTATTTCAAATTAACTTGAGAATGATGTAAATTTGTTAAAATATTTTCCATGCGTTCATTGTTTTATTATGTTTAACATTCTGCATGTATGCACCAGCATGTTTGTATTTTTTTCCCCCCATTGTATCACCATGTTTACATGTTGAGTAATAACAACCATTATATCAAAATTAAAAAATAGACAATTGAGATTAAATTATTTAAAATTTGAAATTAAACTCTAGTATATCATCAAATATATAAAATATTAATGGTAGTCAACTGCCACCACCTTTGTCATTAGAGCTTAGTCGTCATCGTGGTCACCACCATTGCAGCCACCACCATGATCGTCACTACCATCATCAACTTCCATCACCACCTCCGTCGCGATGATCGTTGCTACTACCACCACCACAACCGATAATTGAGATATTTTAGGACTAATTTGTTTGATGAATCATTTAAAGAGTTATATTAGATTTAACTTGAATTTTTAAATATTATAATCTCAACCGTCTATTATTTTTAATTTGTTATTAAGTATTCACACACACACACACACATAAAATCCAATAGTGAACACACACACATACACATATAAAATCCAATAGTGAATTTTATTATCCAGTTGAAAGTTATAGAATGATATAATAGTTGTCAAAGTTACAATTTGATCTCTCATCTCTCTCTATATATATCGAGAGAAAAAGAATCATATATATATATAGAGAAAAAAAAATCAAATTAAACGGGTGTAACTTAAGCAACTATTACGCTATTTTATAATTTGATATAGAATGTAATTTTTATCGATCCAAGCATTGAATTATATGTACATATTACCAAGATTATTTGTGTGAAATTTTGTCAAAATTGAACAATAATAAAAAGATAATCAAACGATCCATATTTTAGTATATTTAAAAAGTTTATAGTACATCAATTTTAATATGTATGAATACGGTATCAACTAATTTTGGATTAATATGACATTTTATATATATGATCTAAGTGAAAGAAACTTTCAATTCAAGGTTAATTTTAAGAAAATATTATTCAATTGAAAGTTATTGAATGGTGTAATATTACCCAAATTTTCTATTCTTACCCTACAGAGCTTAACTTTTTTTTCTAAAAAATATTAAGATACCCAAGGGGCAGAACTAAACCAAAGAACCTCAAATTTGCTATTGTATTATTGTCCTTTTCTCTTATTTATTTTATGATTATTATGATATTATATATTATTATTAAGTATCTTAATTTGATCAAGTTTATTTTATATTTTTTTATCACATTTAGAGTAAATAAATTGATGAGATATATAATGATAATCATGGAAATAATTGAATATAAAACATATAAATATTTAGTCAGTAAAAAACAATTTTTTTACTATCATTAATATGAAAAAATCTTTAAAAATAGATAATAACACAATAATTTATTTTTTTACATAGCCTGATGATAAAAAATAAAATAGCTTGATGTGAATCTAATTGGTTTGATTTAGACCGAACATAAAAGAAAAAGAAAATCAAAACTCAATTTCGAACCAATCCAACTAATAAACAATCATAAGATTATCTCCAGTAAAATATATGTGCAGTATTTGTGTATATATATAACTGCTTAGTTATGTTAATTAAATAAATTAAGCCAGTATCCAAATCACCATAACATTCTAAATTTGTAAAGTGCGATGATTGTTATTACAAAGTAACAATAATAACAATAATAAGTCATTTGTTGAGACTAATATATGTATAGTTACATGTATAATAAATTACATAAAAATTATTTAAGATGTGTTAATTATTTTATTAATATTATTTTTTCACTTCAATATTTTTACATTAATACTGTTTAGTTTTTGAATTATATTTAGACTATTTATTTTAAACTTAAAAATTTCAATATATATATATATAATAGTGCAATAATATATTATTCTATTTATATATACACAAATATTCAAAATATGAATAAAATTCAACATAACCCGAGCGAACTCACGAGTATTATCTTAGTGTGTGTATATATAATTGGCCCTCCTTACGACACATGTTGCTCTCTCAAATTTTCTTCCTAAAAAACTTTTGTTTCTAGCTTTCCTCTCTCTTTCTTTTTAATTTTTTATCTTTTTTTTCTCTCTTTCATATTTATACTTATCGGACAAAATATCTCAACCATTCTGTTAGCAAAAAAATTCTATTATTATTACTAGCCCAATCAATATCACAATCAACAATTTTAAAATAGTATACAATTAGCTTTATATTTTAAAATAATACCGTGATAACTAAATTTTAAAATAATATTTGAAGTATTTTGATATCCTGCGTAATATATAGATTATTTTAAAAATATTTTTTTTTTCATATTTTGTCATATATATTGACTAATTTCCAACGATAATTAAATGATAGAAACAAAGAGATTTAATACTTTAATTAAAATATTACTTTTTAAATTATTTTGACTAATTTTTTTATCGTCACATATTTTAATATTTTAATCAAATTAAGAAATTTTAAAATTGAAATACGAAGATTATAATTTACTTTACAAAATTTAAATGTTTGTGCAGATGAGTGGGTGTCTCAAGGGAAGAATATTAACGCTATTTAGACTTAATGTTTGTTTGGATTGTTGTTAAGTCAACTCAACTTACATTTACGAAGGCAGATATACTCGTATGGGAAAGCAGGGAAAGAAATCCAAATAATAATTTTTAAATAAAAATTATCAATTTAGGGTTGTTTTGAAACATAGTATAGATTTGGAACAGGGAGACACGCTCAAATTGGGCTTGACTGGTCATGCCCAATTTGGACGTGACACTCCCTTGAGTCTCTAATTCGGTCGTTAACAATTTTTGTGACGGAATATTATGGTTTTTTATTTTTTATGTTTGCGACCACAATATTCCGTCGCAAAATTGTTAGCGACTGAAATAAAGATCAAATAGGAGTGTTTTAATTTTTGACGTAAAATATCATTTAATATTATTTATTGTTATTTTTATCTAATTTTAAAGTATTTTTAGAACGATCTTCATCATAGATATGATCTTTTTTACTTTTTTTAATAGTGTTTTAATTAGTATATTTTTTAATTTTATATGATTTTATTTAATATATTCTGGATTTTTGGTATATCTAATTTTTAATATATTATTTTATTTAATATAATTTCTAAACTTTTATATGGTTTTGTTTAATATTTTTTGGATTTTTTATATAACTAATTTTTAATGTAATATTTTATTTGATAAAAAATATCAATTTTATTTTGGAATTTGAAAAAATTAAAAAAATTTATTTTTTTAAATTGTAAATAGTTTTTTAATATAGAAATCATTTTAAAATATAATTTTTTCCTCCTATTTTTAAAATATAGACTTTGGTCTAGCTCGATCATTTTTGAGAGATCAAGTTGAGGCAAACACAAATCAGATGGCTGGATCGAACATAGTTACTTTCTATATAATTATGATTTTTTGATATTACTGTGTGAACTTTTGATTATTTTACTATGAAAATTTTATTGCAAGTGGTTACATGTCTCCTGAATATATTATGCATGGTCACTTCTCATTGAGGTCGACTGTCTTTAGCTATGGAGTTATTCTGTTATAACTGGAATGAAAAATAGAGAATTTACCGATCCTGAAAACTACAAAATCTTCTTAGACATGTCATTACTGGTTTTAGTGTTGGATGTTGATAAAATAATGCCAAAACCAAAGGTTCTTGGCTTTTACACTGAAAACGATGTTGCATTTGAAGCAAATCATAACTTGTGCTCAGTTAATTTCCATCACAGTGTTAGATGCAAGATGGAAAATAAAGAGTGAAAAATGTTAAGGATTCATCTTCCCATGTGGGATATAGCACTTCTTTAAGCATTCAAAATTATTTAGTGAAAGGGATATTATGAGCTCTTGTTTCTCTTTTTAATCTTTAGTTATGATTGTCTTGCACATGCTGGCTGAATTAATGAAGTGGAATTTACAGGTACTAAACGCTGCACTTGGCTTGGGACATGTCTTTGGTTGTTTTTTTTTTATTGAAAATGAAAACTCTGTATAAAAAAAATAAGAATTGAAATGTTTTGCAGTGTATGTAGAAAATTATCCAGTTTAGAAATAGTGGAAAACTAGTTCAATCATATGACTGCTTCTATTTACAGTTTTAAAAATTGAACTGATACTTGATTTGATCTAGACACTTAATTGAATTGATGGGTCACTGATCAATCTAGTGAGTAAATAGTTGAACCTTTTGTAAAAAGTTTTATCCAGTCATTTAATCATAATTCATCATATATGGTAAGTTTGTTAGCTTTTATAATTATTTTAAAGTAATTCAAATATTGATTTGTAATTAGATGACAATGTAAAACTATTTTACACTACCAGTGCATAAACATTAAACTTTTGTATTGATTATGTTATAAATTTAATAAGTTAATCATGATAGTTTAGTAGTAAGATGATCCACTAAATAAATTTTAGATCCTTGATTTAATTTTTTTATTGCACATATTTTTATATTTTCATTAAATTTTATATTTTTGTAAAAAGTAATTAATTTTGTTCAACTCAATCGATTCATTGGCTCAACTAGATTGAGTCGCTGGTTTAATCAAGAAATGGATAAGGTCGAACTGAGTCACCTCAAACCAAATGAGATTAATTGCATGGTGAATCTAATAGGTAGTCTGATCCGATCATATTTTCGGTTCGCGATTGAACCGGCCAAACCGGCTGGATCAGATTAGGTTTTAAAACTATGCTCCTATCAGGCTAAATTTGTACAAAGAGAGTGCTTGACAGCAACTAAGCAACTATCTTACAGGAAAAACAACCCCCGACACATCTTGAAGTAACACTAGAAAGCAAAATAGCAGTGGATGATCAAACCAGTAAACGCCCCAAGGCAGCTGTTGCGATTTCGGCAAGTATACCGTTCGTTTCAAGTAATAAAGTGATAAAGTAAGATATCGTTCCCTCGAGGATTTGTGCACCAATTGTATTATAACTTATATCTAAAAGTTGGACAAATAAATGTTTGGTAAAAGTGTGTTTTGTATGTTGAACGAGTAAGATTAAAGACAAGAATTAAGATGTAACAATTAATTATAAACAACGAAGTTAAGTTTATGACAATATAGGAGAAAGAGTAGTCAGGTCACCCACACACGATGATTTCACCAATGTATTCGGATTGTTTACTATCTTCAATTATTCAAGTTACTCAGCCTATGCATCTTCATGCAGAATATTAGTCAAGCCCGAATTCCTTAGTGACATTAACCCTTTAACCCACTTAAAAGCCTTAATTCCTTAGTAGCCTTCCTAAGGTTAAGCATTGAGTTGACACATTAATTAATCTGCAAACATACATTTCTATTCCTAGATAATGTAAAGAATGTTTCTTTACCCTAAGTCAAAGTCTACAACCCCAACATTCCTATTGTGAACCCTAACTCTCAATACATTATCAGAATGATCAAGTCTAATAAGGAGATCTAATCCATTCAAAGCAAGTAAAGTAAAATAACTTGATATAAAAGAATAATAGCATCCAATCCCAATCCAATGGAAGTTTACATCAAGTGTATGACCCTAACTACAAATATGAACTAGCAATACTTAGTCATGGTTGGCTTTGGTAACACAAAAAGAAGCATGCCCAGCTGAAGAATAAACAAGGAGAAGATGAAGAAGAAGGAGAAGCTCCACTTGTTCTTCACAACTCCAAGCCCTAGCTAGGCACCTCCAAGCTCTTCTAAAACCCTCCAATCTTGGTATTTTCGTGCAAAAGTCCTTTCTCAGAGGTGGGTTCTTCTATTTATACTTGGGGGAAGTGAATCCCCCAATTGACCCTTAGCAGAGTGAACAATAACTGTAAAACCCGTGTCTCACGCTGATCGCGCCAAGTTCGTGCTGATGGCGTTGCTGTTCTTCAGTCTGGCGCGGATCGCGCCAAACCATAGTGAGGTTTCCCATTTTATCTTCATTTTGTGGCGCGGTTGGCGCCAACGGTGGCGCGGGCAGCGCCAAATCACAGGGAATCCTTGAGAAGGAGAGCACTTCTGGCGCGACTAGCGTCAGGCTCGCGCGCTGATAGCGCTGGATGGCAGTAAATCTTGCATTTGTAGAGCATTGCTGGCACGACTGGCGCCAGACTCGCGCTGATCGCGCTGATTCTTAGAGGAGAAAACCTTGCTTTCATGATTGGCACGACTCGCGCGAATGTTGGCGTGGATAGCGCCATGATCTTACTTTCTCTTCCTCTGCACTTGTTTTGGCTCTTTTCAACTGTTAAACATATAAACTGAGTGAAAATATCATTTAAGGAGAATTTGTCAACAATTCTATCAATTGGAAGTAATTATCTTTCATTCTTAACCAATTGGTGACTTATTTGAGCTTGGAAACATGCTAGGTGCATATCAGCAGCCAATGTGCATGTATGGCGAGGGCATCTGCAACGGAATTTGCTTCAGGATAAATATGGGATATAGAAACATCCTAGTCCTTAGCCAGCGTTGGATACACAATAAGGAAGTAGCACAAGGATACACAACGTTAGAATGCAGCTTATGTATAAAAGGTAATGGAGGCTTTGTTTTTTCCAACTTCAAAATTAATTATTTTCACAGTACACATTTTCAATACAAAAAAAAAACCCTGTAATTTAAACTTAATTTGAAGTTTGAACGCATTACAATTACATAAATGTTTTAAAATGAATTAAAGCGGTCAGTCATGTCATGTGACGAAGATCCAATTACATTGAAACGCTATCAACCTGTTAGGCAATTTTTAACCACTACTACTGTATGCTTACTTAGGTAAAAATAAATAAATAAAAGAAAATAAACCGTAATGCGGGCTAAAGATACATAGCCATTATGCATTCATAAAGTCATATATACTGAAAACAGATTTGAAATTGTGTTCTCATACTTGAAAAGGCTAAATAGTTATAAGCTGCACAGAATAACATTAATGCATAAATAAAGTCACTAGGTGTGTGGTGTTTGGGATGAGTTTAGGTAGTTTGCATGAAGCAATTTGTTCAAATTCTCTTTTGCTTCCATAATATCATTAACGAAAACAATAGCTGCAACTATGGGACCCGGTTAAGTTAGGAGCTCCACAGTTGTAACAGAAGGCGTTTCCACACCTGAATCACAAAATAGAAGAACATTCATTAATGTATTCTGAAACATATGTAGGTAACTGAAACATTGACACGAATCCACCGGTTTCCCATCTCTCCTTTAGCAACCACAAAAGATAATTAGACTCAAATCACATGTATGAACCAAATACTTTGGAAGATTATGTGGATGGTGACTATTATACGAGCTGAAATGTGCCATGGAAGATTGCAAAGCCAAAAAGCATTAAAGTCTTGAGCTGTTGAGCATGGTTTTAAATTGTGGTCCACAAACACAATTGTGCCCACATTGTAAAGGTTTTTTGACGTGTTGAAATTGCATCTGCAATTGCGGCTGCATCAGCCGCATACTCCTACAATTTCCCACAATGTTAAGAATTGCGACAAAACCACTAGTCCGCTCCCACCACTGCATCCCCAATTTAAAACCATGGCTATGAGTAAAAGGGTAAAATGAAAAATCCAAAACAGACTCATCAATAGCCCTGGTTCTTGATATCAACCACATGAAAACAAAGCTAAAAGAAGTGAAACCTAAACAGAGCAACGGCAAATGTTAAAAGAAAATTTCGAAATCCTGAAATTACCAGTGGGTATTTAGTAAACACTGGCTACCTTTCGAAAGTGGATCAGCAAAAGCAGCTGCTTCTGCGTCTTTCCCCTGTTTTTTTTACAGCGAAATTGAACAGCAATGTGAATCAAACGCTGAAACAGACATGTACTTCGAGGATGTCCTTGGTTACCAATGACAACTATAGACAAACTATGACACATTTTGTCATTTTCCAAGCAATGTTCAAGATTGACCCAAAGAAAGAAAAAAGAACACTCATGCTAAGCCATATCTGCTAGTGACCTCTATAATTTTAAAAATTAACTTCCAATTGAAAAATGATAGGAGAAAACAAAAAAAAAAAAAAAAAAAAATCTTGTTTTGAAGTATGCATATAAAAGATGCACACTGTTCAAAGAAGATTGATGCACTTGTTTTGGAAAATTAGGGTTTTTGAATGAATGAAACCAAAGTATAGCAAGCAAATAACTAAATCTCCATTTCTGGAATATACATGTAAATGTACCAACAGGTTGTTGGTACAAGTGGTGCTGGACACGTTTCCCTTAAGTAAGGTCTCTCTGGTTCAAGACTCCTCCAAAGGTAACTACTAACTAGGCAGGTTTTGGAACGGAGATTAGTAATAGACAAAGCGGATGACTACTCCGTACACCAATCACAAGGAAACCAAAAAAGAAAAAAGGTGAATGAAAAAATGAAGTGACCTGCATCTCATGTACATGCATCCATCCGATTTGGCGACATAGAACCTACACCGGGGGCACCTCTTCCACTGCATTTGATTCGCGAGGTTCATCAGCATGATATCCTCCATCTCCCTCTCGTCCGCGTTCAGCTTCTGAAACTCCTCGCAGGGCATATTATCGTGCCAGGGCACCCTACACAGCGCACAGAACAGCCTCCTACAGTTCGGACACTCAGCTTCTCTGATCTTATTTTCCTCGCTCCCTCTAATCAACATAGCAGAACAATCCGCAAAGGGACAATAGAATTTTTCTTCAGCAGCAATCACAGCCTCGCATAAGGCTTTTCCCCACCGGTCGAAGACGCGAGGCGCGAGAATTTCACGGCAATCATCAGCCTCCAGTAGTCCCCTGCATCCCGGCACGGGACAGGGGATGTTAACGATGTTCTCTTCGAGCTTCGATTCGACGTACTGCGCGACGCAGGAGTTGCAGTACACGTGGCGGCATCCGATGATGGAGAAGGAGTCTCTGGCGGTTTTCGTTTCGGTGCAGATTTCGCAGACGAACGATGCGGCGTTGGAGCACTCTCCTTTGGATGATGATTTCTTGCTGCGTTTTCCGAAGGACGTGTTTAAGGGAGTGAAGTTGAGGATTCGGATTTCGTCGTCGTCCTCGGTATCAGAGAGGTTGATGACGTGGACGGGGCTGGAAGCGGAAGCGGAAACGCCGTCGTATTGCTCCACGGCGATCGCGTTTGATTTCGTGGTGCCTTTGAAGGAGATCGGCGTGGTGAAGAAGGACGAGTCCACGTCGACGACTTCGGCGAAAGGTGGAATTTGAGTTCGAGTTCGGATTCTGTTTTTCTTCCTCAGCGAAGTCGTTTCGCGGTTCAGCGGCGTCGCCGGCGGAACCATCATCGGCGGCGGCGGCGGCGGCGGTTCGGGGTTCCACATTTGGAACCGTTTTTGGTTTCGAATTCGGTTTCCGAGGTTGATGGTTCAGTGACTACTTCTCACTCTCCACTTGACCAGTTTCTCCAACTTGCTTATGAAGCACGTATCTCTGAACCCATTATTCTGATTGGATTCCCAAAAATTTCATTTTTCTTTAATAATAAATTTTAATAAAAAATATATTTTATCAACATTGAACTTAATAGTATATAATTTAACCTTAACTTTATTATATTAATAAAAAAGTATATTTTTGTTTTACAAATATTTTTACACTCCTGATTTTCGAATTTTTTTTTTTAAATAGAATTGCAACAAAATAAGAATGTGTGTGAATTTAGTTTGATTTCAGAAAATCATGACTTAGATTTAGGTTATTTAAATTCAAATTTAAAACTTTGATATATTACGTTTAACTAATTTATATGATTTGATTTTTCACCAATTTTTAAAGTTTTAAAATTAATTACAATATTTATTATGTTTTTCCTTAAGGTATGTGGCTTTCTTAATATTTTAAATAAAATAAAATTAATTTTATTAGTTTTTTAATATTTTTAAAAATTTACATGAATTAAGAATGTACATACTTACATGAATATATATACCCTAGATTTAAGCACGGGATACACTTAAAAAATGAACATTTTTAAATGTTTGTTGTGATTTTAGATGGAAATAATATAAATTTATTGTTGCATATAACTAACTTATGAAGGGTAAAAAGGTCTTGATAGAAAAAAGAAGAAGAGAGGCAACTTTTGGTTTGCTTTCCAAAAGGCCAACGTCAAAAGTTAGGATCGGGTTGAAATTTTAACGAGGAGGAACTTGACAAGGCATCTATCATAAACTCAAGTAAAGGAAAAAAGAAAGAAAGTGGGTAAAACAAACAACAAAAACTTAAAAAAGATAAACTTAAAGTGAAAAAGATATTGGCTGTTTAGCTAATTAAAAATTTCCTCGTCCTCTCAATTTGAAGGTAGGGAAAAAGTTTTCCTTTCTTATGCGTACCATTGCATCTACTTGTGAAATATATTATACAATTGTATCTACTTGTGCAAAGATTTGTACCAAAAACATAATAAAAAATGTTTACCAAATATTATAGTGTAAATATTAAGAATAGCGTAACAAATAATTTTTATTAATATTTTTTACATGTTAAACAATGATGGGATCAAATATTGACTTAATGTTATTTTTGGTATTTTATATTTTTTATGTTAAGTTTTTAAAAAATTTATTTTGATCATATATATTTTAAAATATTTTATTTTAGTTGAAACGTTAAATATATCAATAGAAAAGTGTGACGTGTTTATTAACTCTAATTAAGATGATAACATGACATATTAATTGAAATAAATTTTTAAAATAATTTAATTATGATTTTTTATGTTTAAAAATTATT
>PYAF01001946.1:80952-91169 GCA_007407185.1 Glycine tomentella
TTGTACACATGTCATTATTTGATGTAATTTTTTCTCTCCATTTTTGTTGCCTTACATTTTAGTCAATACCATTTATTTATATATTATCTCATCCATTATTTCATTACCATTTATATAAAGTCCGCTTTATATTATGTTCACAAATAAATAACATATGAAATTATTTATATTTTTTTATTTCAAATTTAAAATAGTCGTCCATTTATTATTTTAATAAATAAATGAACAAACAATATTTAAAATTTTCTATTTATTATTCTATTATGATGATTATATTTATTTTGAATTAAATTAATTTCATAAATAAAGTCTATTTTAAATTGTGATTTAAATATTAAAGATATAGAAAAATAAAAAATGGTATTAGATGAAATGATGAACAAAAAAATGGAAGGAAAAAATTATGTGTGCGCGGATGAGGTTAAAGAGATAAAAAATAATAAATATTTTTAAACAGAAACAAATTTTAGGTGATTTTCATACTGTAGAAAAAAAGAGATTAACTAATTAATCAATATAAAAAATATGTTTAATTCAGAATATTTTGTAACATGTAGGTATAGCTGTATGAATTAGTAAAAATATTTGAAGGCTATATGAGAAATATTTTAAGAATTTATTATCTATGCATTTAAGTTGTAAAACAATTTGAATTATTTAAGAGAATAGGATTTATATATTGATAGTGTAAAAAACTTTACATAGTTATCCAATCCAAATTTATCATATATGATAAATTTATTGATTTTTAAAATAATTATCTTAAAATAATTTAAATAATTATCTTTGATTGAATGATATTATAAAATCGCATAAATATTAAACTCTTAGTTTAAAAGTCAATAAATTTATCATTATTATGCATTATGATTAAATGACCGTGTAAAACTTTTTATATTTTATACTATCTTTATATAATTATTTTTTCTCATATTGTAATTTGAATATTTTTCATCTCAACATATTTTTCGACTAAAAAAATTTAACCTCCTTAGATATAATTTTATATCATAGAAGAAAGATCTAATAACATTTTAATAGACCGAAATTTAAAACTGAAGATTAATTTAAATTTACATAAAAGAATAATTTCAATGGTTGGAATTTTTTATTTTTTTTTTATCAATATTGAGTTCTTATCTACCAACCTCTTTTTCTTCTTCTTTTTCTTTGATTTCTGGGACTTCAGTGTCCTCATCGCTAGACTTGCTGGTTGTAGGTATGAGTACCTTAACGCTCCTCCGAGATATGGCACTGCAAATCTGGTGTATAATTTGAGAACAAAATATGGGTTTAACTAAATCTTAAACGCTACTATTCAAAACTTAACTTCATGTGATCTCATTATTACTCACATCTCAATGTCAAATTCTCATTAGAAAAGAGAAAAAAAAAAGACTTTATTTCACACTTAGATCTAATTATCTCTATATGTATAATGTATAGAGAGAGTATGAGGAATAAGAATAATAATCTTTTCCTTCAAAAAATAATAATCTACATAAGCGAAGCATCGCATTACCCAAAAAAAAAAAAAAAAAAAAAAGCGAAGCATCGCATTACCAAAAAAAAAAGCGAAGCATCTAAGTATGATAACTAATAAGTAACTCGCTCAATAAATGTAATTAATTATGGACTATGAATAAAAAGAGGAAATTCTATTGGAGTTATAGCACCCAATTAAGACAAGAAGAATATAATGTTGATGGCAAGAAAGAAGCCTCACAATGAGTAATCCGCCACAGAATAAAACCTCCTAACAAAATGTAAAATGTTAAAATTAATGCAAAATGTTAATTTCTAATTAGTTGATAGTGTAAAATTTACACCTATAATATATAGAAATTAAACTCGAACATTAAAAATGCATAATAAAGTAAAATATATAACTTAAAAATCATTGCAAAACAAAACTATTTAACAAAACAAAAGGTCTACTTCTAAATCAATGTAAATTGACCAATAAAAAAAATGAAGTTTTAAAGTTAAGCTGAGAATAAACTTTATTTTTCTTCTGCCTCATCGTATGACAATCAAATTCTCTACGTTTTCTCTTATCCTGATATCACTATAATTTTAATTTTCATCGGGATGCCTGTTCATCAGGTTCAAAACAATCATAGCGAACATGGTTGTGTATGCTAGCTCCACAGTTGTAACAAAATCTATGAAAACACCTGCAATTTAAGAACGAAATAAAGAATCCAATTAATAATCAACTATATATATAGCAAAGAGAAAAGAGTATGTTTTCTTCTAGTTGAGAATATAATGGATTGGAAACGGGAAAGATACTTTTTTCGATAAAGGGGAGAAACGGGAAAGATACTACTGAAAATCAAATTAATTAACCCCAAATGATATATATGTGGAGCGAATTTTAAATACGCATATAATTTTAATAATGACACGCACCGTGTTGTTTTAATGATGGCCAATGCATTTTCTATGTGAAAAGTGGCATAACAAATTGTCAATTTGTCATACTGTGTCAATTTATAAAAACATCCATTCCAACATAGTGCCAGAAGTTTGTTATACTTTGTATTTATTGTTGTTCTCTAATTTAAATTAGAATTTCACTTTAATAACCTAGCTATATTCATCTTTAATGCAAATTTTTATTATGAAGATTTCTGAAGTAAAACTTTAATTTTAATTGGAAAATCAAGGCTAAAAACTCCTAATTAAGCAACTGCATCCAAAAAATTTCTTAATGAATGCACTTGAAGAGTATCATATGATGTCCTTATACCAGTTAGAAGTTGGATACTGGGGTGCTACCTTTTTGTAGTCATGCAATGAAAAACTGACTTAATTTTCTAAACGTCCTTAAACATGAAATGCACAAATCAGTTTTGGAGTGAACTTCCTTAACTGTGACAATGAAATTGGCTGGGTTGTGTGGTATTTGACTGTTTGGTATGCATTCCCTTACGGGTGAAACTGTTAATTACTATGGCGGGAAGGCTACAAACTCAGTGGACAGTGGGTTACTTCAAACGCAAGATTGAAGCTACACAATTTTATTCTTACCTACCTAACTGATAAAAAAATCTTAAAAACATTTCTAATGCGAATCATCACCTATATAAAACTAATATTCATAAAGGAGAAATTATTCTTTTTAAGAAATAACAATAAAGGAGATTTACATACACATATTCAAGAATATATGTTTTTTAATTTGTTCCCCACAGGTATTCACATTAAATATAACACCTTTTAGCAGTAAATGTCAACCTTAATTCATCATGTTCTCAAAGACTAACTAAATTAAACCTTCATTGTTATTTAAGGATACAATTTTAGGTTAACAACAGAACACACACATCCAGCATATGTCAAAAAAGAATAAGCTAGTTACTTTTTGAGATTAATTATTATATATACTTTGTTCGCCCCAAAATGATTAATGTTTAAAGTATTTCCGCACATGCTAATAATGTAAGGATTATAAGATAATTAGTATTTATTAGGTGGCAATTTTACTAAAATAGTATTGTTCTCTCTTAATTTTAATAAATATATTATCAAATCTTCCAAAATAATATTATTTATGATAGGGAAAAATTGAAATAGATGTTTCAATATCTCATTAAAAAGTGTGAACAATTAATTTGGAAAAATTTTCAAAGACTTGAAGATCAATCATTTTTTAAAGGAGGACGTATTTTGTAAAAGATTTTATATTGTGGACCAGTTAGAAAAAAATCATGTTAGTATAACTTTTAAAGTAGCAATTTTTGTAAAAGTTAACTAACTATATTTCTAACTTGACCATGGTGTAAAAAATCATTTACACTAGTGTGTATATATAGTGACGGTTCCAGAAAATTTTCTTAGTGGGACAAGTCATAGTTTGTAACATTTTTTAATAAATTACCATTTTTGGTTTCTAAATGTGTAAATTGATAGTAATTTTTGTGTGTGAATAAATCGGTAATAATTTAGTCCTAAAAAACAAAAATTCTAATTTGATTATTAAATATGTAAAAAGTGTGACAACTACATCCTATCGCCAAGTTTTGTGAGATCATTTTGTCATTAAGATCTAATGTTCAAGCACTATTTTTATTTATTTTCTTCCATCATTCCTTAACTTCTACAAGCTTTGGTCCTGTAAAATCTAACCCATTTCATCATTGAGTGAAAAGTTAGAAAAAAATCACATCGACTTTTGACCAAAAGTACTATGTGAAAGCCTTGATTTTTTCCTCTTTCTTTATCCCTATCTTGTAGGTATAGCATTTGAATCAATAGAGAATCCTTTCTTCTATATTTGTATGAATCGATATTACTACATTCCAAAATTCCTTCTCAATACCTCCTAAGGAACCGAATTGGATCCCAAATTGACAGGTTAATATGAGCTTATCCATAAAGTTTGCACCTTTCGAATATGAATCCATTTTCTGAAAGATCCCAACTTTCGTGCATAGGTGGGTCTTCGAGATCTGTTCGATGACCTATGTTATGTTGAAGGGATATCTATATGAAAAGATAGTTCTATTTCTATTCCATTAGTATTTTTAATTAGTATTAAATTTGTTTTAGTTAGTGATTTGGCCCAGCTAGTCCTTTCTTTCATGATGAACTGTTGGCACCTGTCTTAAATTTTGTCTCTATGGATTAAGGAGAAAGGGAGCTCAGCGGCAAGAGGATTGTAACATGAGAGAAGCAAGGAGGTCAACCTTTTTCGTTTAGAATCAAGACTCTTCTACTACAATTTAATTTACTATTTTATTTATTTTCTTCCATTATTCCTTAACTCCAACAAGATTTCGTCCAGTAGAATCTAACCCATTTTCCATCATTGAGCGAAAAGTATGAAAAAAAATCAGATTGATTTTTCGACCAAAAGTATTATGTGAAATCCTTGGTCTTTTCACGTCGTTGGATCAATGATGGTTTTACCAAAATCGTCTTAAAAAATTGGAGCAATGACATTTTTGTAATTAATAGGACTTGTTAACGACGATTTTTGTAAAAATCGTTGTGGAGAGTAGGTCATTAATGACGGTTTTTCTAATACAGTCGTGGTTGGTTTCTCTAAAAATCTAAAGTTTTGTTATCAGTCATCATTGAACTACGATTCTCATTCTTGCACCCAAGGGTTGCTACCCTAAAACCGCTCAGTCTCTCACTGTCGTGGTTTCACCTTTGTGTCGCCTGGCCGTGCCACCACTGTTGTGCTCTTATGTCGTCGTCAACGTTGAAGGTGTGAACCCTCACTCTCACTTTTTCCTCCATGCCACAATGTTGAAGGTAAGAACCCCTAACCATTGATAAGTTTCACTAAATGCTTGTTATATGTTGGTAGATCTAGTCCAGTAACTTAGTTATTTCAAATGATTGTAAAAATTCTATAAATTTGTTGGGAAAAGATGCAATGATACAAGTGAACCATGTAACTCCATTAACACTTAATGAAGTCTTTGCCTCTTTTTTCTTATTTTACATTTGTCTGTTATACTTATATATCTTGGTTGTGATTTAGGTGGTTCATGTCTGTCAATATCCTCTTGACATTTATAATAGGCTCTGCCTTAGGATGGAATCTTATTAAATTAACAAGGGCTCCCAAACCCTTGGAAGGGCTAATAATGGGTGTCTATTCTACAGGTAGATTTTTCTCTTCCAAATTAATAAATCCTGGAAGCCTAACATGTAATCTGAGTTATGTTTTCACTGTTTATTTCCCCTGAATTTTATTACTAAATACCAAAGACTGTATAGACCTTCTTTGCTACATGGGTTTCTGGCAATGAAAAGTTTATTTGAGAAATCTTAAGGAAAAAATTCATGGACACTTCAATTGGTGTCTGCATCAAGAAAGAGAGGATAGATAAATGATTCGTATGATCAGCGATGTGATTTATATAATTAGTGATGAATATGGCATACGAAAGAGATTAAGAGAAATTGAGAGTGCCATTTAGGTATTTTGACTGTTTAAGTGTTCGTAAGTCAACATCAAGAAAAAAGATCTGTGGACACCTCTATTGGTGTCTACACCAAGAAAGAGATAGGAAGAGCTGAGAGATAGGTGATAGAAGAGAGGTAGAGAAATTGGGAGTATGAATCATGTGTTTAGACTGTTTAGGTGTTTAAAAATCAGAACTTCTTAACGGAAAAAAATTTATGGATACTAAGAGAGAGATAGGAAGAGAAGAGATACAGTGATGGATATAATTAATGATGTAATGTGATAGAAGAAAGATAAAAAGAATTTGCAAGTGTCAAAATAAGGTATTTGGATTGTTTAGGTGTTCACAAATAGGCACTCCAATCTTATATGGTGTGTACATTTACTAATTTTGCAAACAAAGTAACTAGAAGCAATAATTGGGAGTCCAAATATTCTCCAGTTTCTGAATGAAATAAAAGGCCTTTAATTAATTGTAGACACGAAAGTTGCACAAAAACTTCTTGCTTCTTGTTGACCTATTGCTGCATGCCATTATAACTGATAAGCGTAAGCCATCCATCACTAGGGTGTACACCCGCAAGCAGCGAGTAAGAGAAGCAACAGTTCTGGACCATCCAAGGAGTGCTGACCACCCAACAGACACGATCCACCTAAGGGGCGCAAGGTCAAGAGATCCGAATCAAGGGGACATGACCCTTGGTGATCACCCAACAGACACGATCCACCCAAGGGACGCAAGGTCAAGAGATGTGAATCAAGGGGACATGACCCTTGGTGTAGAGACGCACCCTTTGGGGCCAGGAAGTGTGACTCAGGAGGGTGTAACCAGTGGAGAAAGGGTGCAACCCTTGGAGCCAAAACAACATCAGATCTGGAGTAGTTACAAATGTGAACAGTCACAACCATTTTGAACAATTGTGTCGATTAGGAATAGATGTTAAATGCAATATAAATAGAAGTAAACCAGATTAGGAAAGGGAAGGGAAAAACAAAGAGGAAAAAGTCTGAATCGTGGAGAGGCAAGCTCACGAAAACCTGTGTTGTATAAAAATATCTCAATGTTACTTATATAAAATTTCTATTCCATCTTTTCTATTCTATTTCATCTTCTCTGTTCCTATCAATTTGGTATCAGAGCACTGATCAGGTGCTTTGTTTCCAACAATGGTGATAGCTCGATCTAATACCGATAATCCAAACACGATGGAGAGAATTTTGTAAATGCTGATGGCGGACAGACAAAATCAAGATGCAAAACGACAACAATTTGAAACAGAATTTGCGCGCCTAGAAGCCATGGTGGAAAATTTGTCTAAACAGTCGGAAGAGGGCACTTCTGGAGGTTCTGTCAACGAAAAAGATACACCCAAGGACCACACCGAAGAAGGAAAAATAGAACGATGGAGAAAAGTGGAAATCCCCATATATGATTGAGAATCCGATGCTTATAGTTGGATAAATAATTTGTAACGCTTCTTTCAAATGAGAGATATACTAAAAGAAGAGAAAATTCAGGCAGTTATGGTGGCACTAGATGGAAAGGCGCTATCTTGGTTCCAATGGTGGGAAAATTGCAATTCTGATATTGGATGGGGAGATTTCAAACATGTTATTCTTGAAAGGTTCCAAAATTCATTTAATGATCATAAGAAGTTGGAAGCAACGACGCTATGGCTTACATCCAAAAATATCACTAGCTTAAGAGGATTCTTAGGCCTTGCCGGTTATTACAAGAGGTTCATTCATAATTATGGAAGAATAGCAAAACCATTAACCAACCCGTTGAAGAAAAATGCCTTCCAAAGGAGTCCAGAGGCGCAAACTGCCTTCGAACAACTTAAGCAAGCCATGACCAGGTTACCCACATTAGCAGTACCTGAATTTTCAAAGCCTTTTGTGGTTGAAATTGATGTTTGCAGAACTAGATTAGGGGTTGTTCTAATGCAAGAAGGAAGACCACTAGCCTTTTAGAGCACTACCTTATCTAAAAGGAACCAGAGGAAATCAGTTTATGATCACGAATTTGGGCATGTTTGACAGCCCTATATGCCAAAATTTTAACCTTTTTTTACCATATTTACCATTTCTCCTTCTCTCTAAAAGTTTTTTAATTTTTTCTCTAGAGTTTGTGAGTGAGTTATTTCTGCAGCAAAGCTCTGTCAACAAGTAAGTGAATTTTAATAATTTTGCATATTATTTAATATGTTATATTATTGAATTAGAAAATTATTAGGGCCATATGAAATTGTTAGCGATGTAGGTAATTTTTAGCGACGTAGATGTTAGCTTCGTAGAAAATTGTTAGGCACTGTTACATAGTTCTTAGTAGGGTTGTTCAAAAAACTATTTTGAAGTAAACTATTAGATAATCTAAACTAAACTAAAATATTTGTATTAAAATCAAAACTGAACTATATTAAGGGCCTGTTTGGATGTTAGCTTCTCTAGAAGCACTTCTAGAAGAGAAAAGTAAGGAAAAAAATGAAATGAGCTTTTCCATAAGTAAAAATAAGCTCTGCATTAGCTAATTTGTAGATGTCATCTCATCTTTTAGAGAAGCTACATTGGTGAGCTTCTACAAATTAGCTAATGGAGAGCTTATTTTTACTTATGGAGAAGCTCATCTCATCTTTTTGCTCTTATTTTCTTCTTCTAGAAGTGCTTCTAGAGAAGCTTACCCAAACAGGCCCTAAATAGTTTAGTTTTCTAAAACTAAAATATTAAATAGTTTAGTTTTATAAAACTAAATTATTTTCTTCATACATTCTGTAATCATTTGCTATGACAGCACTGTGCAATTTCGGGCTGAAAATTAATGACAAATGTAGTAGTGTGTTATACCTTTAGAGGTAAAAATGAGGCTTAAGAATTTGGTATAAAATTTCATTTATTTCCCTTCTCATGAGTTGAGATACCCGTACTGATATGAAAATTTAGTATAGAACTAGTTTTTGAACCACTGCACTGAACTAGTTTAGTTCCTAAACTAGTTTAGTTAGCAAAATCAATTTTTGAACTAGTTTAACAAAAAAAAAAGTTTTGAACTTATGATAGTTTAGTTTTTAATTTAGAATTATTTTACTAAAATTATTTAGTTCAATTTAGTTAGAACTATTTTATTAAAGTTATAGTTTAGTTTAGTTTAATTTGTGATTAATAGTAAGTAGTTTAGTTTAGTTTTTAGAACTTTTTTTTATAGTTCAATTTAGTTTTTCTCCCAAACTAAACTATGAATCGCCCTAGTTCTTAGCGACCTATGTAAGCCTCATTTTACTATCTTGTATTTTATTGATTTTGAATGAAATTTCTTTTTCACTTGCTTTAAAATTATCTTAGTTACAAATTTCACGGAAAATTCTTTTCTTCTTGCTTGAAATAATTCATACGAAAGGTATTAATCATCGAAAACGTGTTCATTCTAAATCCAAAATAATAATAAGATACAGTCCAAAATACAATCCAACATAATATACAGACTGGTCTAAAGTCTAGTACAAATTACACATCATTAGGATGATTACAAAAGATAAGCCATCAAAATATCTTCATCAAATCTTCTTCTCAACCATCCACTGCTATGCTTTACTGTTCCTCTGCTCGCCCAAATAAATTGGGGTCATCACAGGTGTCAACCACAGACACAAAAATAGGGTAAGTTTATGATAAACATAGTTCAAGTCACACAGTGTATACAGCATACAGATAATCATACAACATACTCATCATGCGATGCATGCTCATCTTCTTTATATGATGCATGAATCTTTCTCAAATTCTCATCAATTGGTACCATAGTCAAGATAGCTTACTCTCTCTCTTGGAATTGGATCGACTAGTCAGGGTAGGTCAGTGTTGTAAAACGACTCACACTCACACTACATGTGATCATCATGGGTAGATGATCTCCCCACTGCCACTACCCCCCAACTTAGACACCTTTTGTCTAAACGCTCGTCTCATTTTTAGCTATCTGACATACCTCCTCTTGAGGTAACTCTTTTACCTCCTCTCTGAGGTAAATAATACGGACTAGCCCCCGCCAGGCATATGCATATGAAACATGCATGAATGATTTTCTTTTTATCTCATATTTACTATTCAACATTACTCTTCACTTTATATCTCATATACTTCAATTTTCAACATGAAACTAACACAAAGTTCAATATATTCAAAGACTCATGGAACATTCTTATTAAATAACATATAAAACTTCTTCCAACAATTACATAAAACTTTATAAAAGCACTCAAGCATACGACCATAGTTCAACTTCATAAATTTT
>PYAF01001946.1:99955-122359 GCA_007407185.1 Glycine tomentella
TTAGAAAGCTTGAAATTTTTGGTCCATTCACTCCTTTATATAGGGTTGAAGGAGATGCCTTTGCTACAAAAATCTTCTAGGTCATTATGACCTTGCTTTCTACATGGACACATCTTAATGGCTATTGATTTCTAACCATACAAGTGTCCTTATTCTTGATTTTTCTCAAGGCTTCTCCATTCTTCTTGATGGTACATGTGTAGTAGCTTGTGTTTAGGGAAAATATTCACTTATTCTCCTTAATTCACGTGGAATAGCTAAGATTGGGAGAATTATTGTGCTTTTCGTTATTTCTTGAATTTTCCCACAACCCATTTTAGTAAAATATTAATTCTGGATTCGTTAACCGTTGGATCTCCTTAAAATCTTAAAGGCACACTCCTATATCACATATATAACTTTTGACCGTTGGGATCGTTGAAATAATGTCTAGAACCATTTACGTGTTCTGCCAAAGGGACAAGATAAGATTTTTGCTTTTTAAGAAAAATCTACTTAAACTAAATCTACACCATACAATTGTCTTGACACTTGTTTGATTCATGAAGCCTTCTCTTAATCTTCTTCCAAGTGTCCCTTTGAGTTGGCAAAATCATGAAGCTTCACTATTATTTTCCAAGTTTCACGTAAATGCTAGAGTAAAAATCTTTATCATGTGCCTTTCAAGTGTCCTAACACTTGTATTCATCACATGACTTACTTTTATAAGTGGTTTTGAATATTCTCTTTCTTTCTACATGGTTCTACACGTGCTCTTCACACCTAAGGATGGGAACATAAGTTTTTCTTCCTTTTATACCATTGGATGCTTAAGAAAAACCTAATTCCACTTTATGGTTTCTTGTCACAACTATTTTGATAATCTGTTATCTCGGAATGTTCGGTATTTCCATCTCTGTATTTCCATTAGGTTCTTACAGAATCCATAAGAATATCTGATCATTTCTGGCTTGAAGGCATTATGGTAATTTCATCTTTCATCCTAGGGGCATAATTGTCATATTTTACTAAAATATCTAAGGGTGTTCTTGTCATTTTCAAAATATCTAAAGGCATTTATGTAAATTTTCCTCTTAAAATATCTTTCTAAAATATCTAGGGGTACCTTTGTAATTCTTAAAATATCCGAGGGCATTATCGTCCTTTTACCCTCAAGGGCATTTTTGTCATTTCCAATTTACGGTAAGGGCAATATGGTTATTTTTCCCTAAACATTTCCGTAATGTCTCTAATTGACATTTCATCAAATCTTTCCTAACTTAAGGCTTTCATAAATATCTATTGAACTATAGTTATGAAATTTTGGGGTGTTATAACCTACAAAATTGTTAGCGACGTACATTAGGTTATATTTAGTAAGTTAGGATAATTATTTTTATTGTAATTTAATTTAAAGGTATTAAATTATTAATTATAATTTTGATTTATTTATATTAAGATAGTCATTAGATGGCTGATTTATCATTGTCTGATTCTTCGCGGTCTGGATCCGATCATGAGGGTGATCCTAGGGATCCGACGACCCATGTTATCCCTATCCTGTATCAGTAGGGTGTTTTGCGGAGGCGTACCCAGTGCACCCACATTTCACAAGCTGTGTGGAACGAGGACACATGTCGAGTCTTGAAGACTCGACGTGGTAAAGTCATATGGGGGCCAGATCATGACGATATACCTGACATCATTGCTGAGTAGTTATTCAGGTATGCAATTCTCAGAAAAACCGTCTTAAAATGTCTACTTTCTAAGACGGTTTGAGAAACGTCGTGGAAAGTCTTGACTTTTTACGACGATGACTTCGAAAATGGTTTGATAACCATCATAATAAGCCCTACAAAACCGTCATAAAAAGTGATTTTTTAGTAGTGCCACATTCATTACATAGATCTATCACTATATATATATATATATATATATATATATATATAGAGAGAGAGAGAGAGAGACAGAGAGGGGGAGAGAGAGAGAGAGGACGTATTATATAAGATTGGTCTTCTTATGTGAGAATGAAAAACGTTATTTTCATCTGTTAGATTAAAATGAAATGTTAAGATTAAAATATTTTAAATTCAAATTAAAGTCTTATTTCATTATAAAATTTATATAAGATTTGCCAAACAAAATCAAATTTCTTAAAGACTAATTTATGACGTTAGAAAATATTTGAGACCTATCATCACCATGACCACCATCACTGCCATGACCGTTTTCGTCACAACTACCATGGCTGCCATTGCAACCACTACCGTAATCGTTAATCCTCGCCACCACCAACATGAATGTTGTTGTTGTTACTGTCACTACAACCACCACTATCACCAACGTGATCGCCATCATGACCACCATCATCACCACCAACATGACTATCGCTGCTACCGATACCGCCACCACCACCAACACCGTGATTGTCTCTATGACCATTGTCGTCATCACCAACATGATTGTCACTACTGCCACTACCATGACCATTGTGATCATTGCCATGACCAACGTCATCACCACCAACATGGTCATCGTTGTCGCCAGTGGTGACGATAGTAGCAGCGGTGGTCATGCCAGCTCATGGTGGTGGTGATGATCTTGACGTAAATTGAATCTTCAAAATATTTGATTTTCTGTTTGGTAAATCTTTTAGAAATTTTACGGTTAAATAAGTTTGTAATTGTAATTTAAAATATTTTAATCTTGACATTTCATTTTAATCTAACGAATGAGAATGACTATTTTCATTCTCACATAAGATAGTCATTCTTATATGAAACGTCGCACACACACATATAGAGATATCAAATTATATTAGTGTAACTTTGAAAACTATTACACCATTTTATAACTTTCAATTGGATAATGTTTTCTTAAAACTCACTGTTGGATTGAAAGTTACTTTCACATAGATTATATGCAAAATTTCATATTAATTCACAAACATTTGGTACCTCGTTTATATAGATTTAAAGCGACATAATATAAATATTTCAAAATATACTAAATATACTAAAATATAAATCATTTCATTACCTTCTTGTTGTTCATTTTGACAGAATTTGACATTGGATAATGTTTTCTTAAAACTCACTGTTGGATTGAAAGTTACTTTCACATAGATTATATGCAAAATTTCATATTAATTCACAAACATTTGGTACCTTGTTCATATAGATTTAAAGCGACATAATATAAATATTTCAAAATATACTAAAATATAAATCATTTCATTACCTTCTTGTTGTTCATTTTGACAGAATTTGACACAAACAGTCTTGGTAATATGTAGATATAATTCAATGGTTGGATTAATAAAATCACATTCTATATCAACTTATAAAAATGGTGTAATAGTTATCAAAGTTAACTGTTGTAATTTGGTTACTCCTCATATATATATATATATATATATATATATATATATATATATTCTCACCTAAAAATAGAAGAAAAATAAACATTATGTGGGCAGAAGAATTGAAGCATACAGAGGTACGTAGGAACTAGGAAGGAAACAAAGTTGCATATCATGTCATTACATCCTCGTTTCTTCTCAACATAATGCTTGCAATTAGGGCACCGTCTCCACTTTCTTCTCCTGGCAAGATCCAACATCAGATCATGGTTCCTATCTTCAGCTTCCGAAACATGTTGCAACTAATCACCGACTCGCACAACGCCTTCTCCCACCACATGAGCACGTAGGTTGGTAGAATTGGCTTGCAGAGATGAGGACTCGGGGAAAGTAAGGTTCAATACATTTTTTTGGGGCTTCGAGACTATGTATCTGAGGGTGCATTTGGTGCAGTAAAAGTTGCAACAACATTCAGGGATAAAAGAGTCATATATTGTCCTTGATTCAGCAAAATTCGTATGTAAAGACTGGGGCACGGTTTATGTGATGTAGTGTAGCGTAGTTTTCCAAGATGGTTTCTAGGTTTAAAGTAGATGATGCTGGAGTAGGCTTTGTGGTACTGTCTTTTCTTTTAGTCTTCATAGTGACACAAAGGTGGTTGCCTATTTTTTTTTCTTTTTACCATTAAGGGTGGTGAATTGTGTTATCAAAACTTGTTTTACTTCGGTGTCGCATATAGAGAGAATGGTGCCTATAATAAGGAGGGCAGAAGGGGAAATTAAACAAACTGCAGCTTTTGGAAAGGATAATGAATAAGTAGGTTGAAAGTGTCATCAAGTTGTGAGGACGTGAGGTGTTATAATTAACTAATCACAAATGGATTAGACTCTATTCGGGGTGATTGTGAGTTTTCGATTTATGTTTTAAAATATAATTTCAAAATGCAAACATATTTGGCTAAAATGACTGTGAGTTGAACTTTTACTTGTTTTTAAAACAGTTTTCATCATATTTTACTAACAATAAAAATAGGTTTAAGGTTTATTGTATTCATTTTACTTCTTTCCCTGCTCAACGGTCTGCTACGCTGTCTCCCTCCCTCTCATACTCTATGTGCTCTCTCTCTCTCTCTCTCGTTTGATCTACTCTGGTCGTCGCTTTCTGTCGATCGCCGGTCAACACCACCTCTCTCGATCCGTGAGTTCTCTTTCACCCTTTCATTCGTTGATCTATCTTTCTTTCTTTTGTTCGGTCTCTCTTTCTCTCTGTGTGGTGTGTGTGATAATGGGGAAGAAAATTGGGGGGGTCTTGCTATTTTGTTTTCTTGTCCATTGTTGGGTTGCAAGTTTTGTTGGTGGTGCCCTTGTATCAAATGATACCGATATCCAATGGCTAGTTTTTAAGCAATTCATCTTCAAAGTTTTTTATCTACCCCTTGCTTATTTATCTACCTTTAAAGGAAAATTTTCAGCATATTTATCTACCTCTTGCATATTTCATTATGATGATGATATTGATATCCACTGATGCAGGATTTTTAGCATATTAATGACAATTTGTTAAGTGTTGAGGCCTAATCTACAACTTGTGAAGACTTGGTCATTTGAATTGAGTTTGTGAAGGTGTATTTAAAAGTAATATGTTGTTGGGCCTATGCTTTTTAGTTGAGCCCAATTGGGCTGAGACTCTGAGAGGAGTCCAAAAACTAATATAAATACTTCTACTTAGGTCATTAACAGAAAGACAGAAATCTCGAAAATAGAGAGGTGACCACACACCCTACTCATTCCCCCTCAAGAGATAGTTTGGAAGATTTGCTAGGGACAAGGAGCCAATCAACCAAGTTGAAAGCTACAAGAGGTAAACACATAAACCTATGATGATCAGTTACATCTCAAACCACAAACAATTTATATGCTTCCGCAATATTCTATGTGCTTACATATGTAACTTGGATACCTCATCAATTAAGATCTTTTTGAATTGAGGTGGCAAGCTGGTTTTTAATATGTATTCATGGAGGCTAATCCCATATGATTAGGTTTACTCCTTGGTTTATTAATTCCATTATAGCATTAATTTCGGTTGTATCACAAAATTGTATTGAAAGAAGGACAAAATGCATGCACAAAGATGGATGTTCGTCACTGTTTTGGACTACTCGTGATCATCTGATGGTCGAAATCCAAAACCAACCACACGGGATGAAAGAAGACACAAACCCATGCAGAATGACTATTGGAGATGTTCCAGAGGCTGCTAGACGCCCCGCCATGCACCACCCAAAGTGGCTGCGAGTGGGATTCACTTGCCTGTAAAGATGGAAAGAGTGAGGGCGTGTAGGACATCCTTTTTGGGTGCTTCCTGTGGTTGGCTTCGTCTCTTCATGGCGGTCCTAGTCCTAAAGTTTCGTACTGATCCGAGTTCGGGTGACGGTGCAGTGTACGAAATAGTTAGGGTTCCTTGAAATTGTCTTAGGTTTTCTTACCAAAATTTGGTATTTTGGGCTTTTGGTCCCATGGTTACCATAAATGGGCTTGAGATAAATAACCTATGGACTGAAAGGAAGGACAAGAAGGGCTGGAATGTTTTTGGTTATTTTTTTCTCTAGGAAATCATGGATTAAAGTCTAATTTATAATTGTTTTATTTTTATGAGTGGATGAATTATATGTTTTGATAACATGCTTAATGTGATCACATATCATATAGAATAGGTAGTGCCATATTGTTGCATAACTTGTTAATTACATGAGCATAGTAGCTATTATGTCTTCATGCGATTAGTATGATAGTTATTGTGACATTATTTTGATATTAACCTCAAAATAAAATCAAGACAAATAATCAAGAATTTCCTAAGAGAACTGTTTTTTTTTTTTTTTTTTTGCGAGTAAGTTGTGGGGCTTCTAGAATGGTTATGTGTTAACACACGTTGTCTAATATAACCAGATGACAAAGAATTACTCTCAATTGAACAATTCTTGGAAATTGAATTTTTTTTAAATATTGAATGGGTGAAGGTTTTAAATTAAAATATTAATTTTAAACCTATGGGCTCCATTGTGGGTCCATTAATAAAATGGTCATGTGAAGCCCCATCGAATAAATATGACCAAATTTTATTTGATTGGATCTCAACAAATTCAAAAATTTTAGTAAAGTATTGTACGACCCAATGTCAGCAATGCTTGGATACTAAGGATAATTTTTTAAATTGAACGATGGATAATTACATTCAAATTTGATTTTCTAATAGTTTCTTTTGCTTTGATAGTGATAAATTATATTGATGTAATGTTGTAAGAAAAATAGTTTCTTTTGCTTTGAGACCAATTTTTTTTAAACGTGGCCAGAGAAAACTCATGATAAGTTGTGGTGATGCCTACAAAACTTGAGCATATTTGTCTTAATTTTAATCTCTACAGTGTCTCAAACTTCTTTTTGGTCAGCCAATGGGAAATAGAGGTTATGTGCCACAGTTGACACAAGCAATCATGCATAAAAATGTTTGTGATTATCATAATTACCTCTTGGACAAGATCATCACAAGCATCCTGAAAAACCCTAAATCATTATGAATTTCAAATTCTAGATTAATGATTGCACATTTTTTTTTTAAATTCCTTGTAACAAAATATTGAATGGGTGAAGGTTTTAAAATTAAAATATTAATTTTTAAACCTACGGGTTCCATTGTGGGTTCATTAATAAAATGGTCATGTAAAGCCCCAATGGATAAGGATGACTAGATTTTATTTGACTGGATCTCAACAAATTCAAAATTTTTAGTAAAGTATTGTACGACCCAACGTTGGCAATGCTTGGATACTATGGATAATTTTTGAAATTGAACAATGGTTAATTACATTCAAATTTGGTAAAATTAGTAACCCTCCCAATGAGGCTCTGGTAATGGCACCGAAGGCCCAAATAACAATTTCAGTTTTTATAAGTGACTTGCCCAACGTAAGCCTTGTAAGGAAAATTGAAGGATTGTTAACAATAAACAATAAGTAGTTATAAGAATCTACTTGCTATTAATCTGTTTATTGCATTTCTTGTTTGTAAATTGTGTGCTTTGCAATTTTTTCAGAAAATGTCGTTTTTCAATCCGCTAGCTACTATCTTGAGTCAAAAACCTATGGATGGTACAAATTATAAAACATGGAAAACTAATTTGGATATTGTTATGCAATACGAGAAACTCAACTTTGTCCTGGATGTTCCTAAGCCAGCACAACCTGCAGAAAATGCTTTTGAGGAAGCAAAGAAGAAGTTTTTTGACTGGGAGAAGGCGGATGTTGCAGTTCGCTGCTACATTTAAGCCAATCTCGTTAGTCACTTGCAGGAGCAAGTAAACATGCTTGAGAGTGGAGCAGAAATGCTCTAGACTCTTTATGGCATGTTTGCTACTCCTAGCAGTTCTGCTAGGCAGAATACGCTGGCTGCAGTCACCAAAATCGTGGTGACTGGTGGAACTGTGCCGGATCCTTGTTTAACAATGATTGCAAACTTCAAACAAGCGGATGACCATGGGATTAAGTTTGAACGGGAGGTGAAAGTTGACCTCCTCTTGCAATCACTACCTGATCACTTCAACCAGTTTAGAATGAATAATAACATGAACAAACTAAAACTGGATCTTACTTAGCTAATGCACAAGCTTGAGAGTGCTGAACAGTCTCTGGTCAAGCAAGGAAGTTTATTGTTTGCTGAAGGTTCTATTACACCTAAGGGGAAACCCAAGGGAGGTTACAAGAACAACAACAAGAAGAATCCAGGTATTCTAGTTGCCAAACCAAAGAAGCAGCCAACAGGCAAGTGCTTCAAGTGCGGTCAAAAGGGGCATTGGAAGAAAAATTGTCCACGTATGAACCGACCAGTGGTTCAGACATAGCTTGCCTATTGGTCAAGGACAAAAGTTATTTTATATTTTGATAATTATAGAGCTTTGGTTTTAGAAGACTGTTTATTTGTTCCAGATTTTAAGAGGATTTAATTTCTGTTAGTTGTTTGTTTAAACATGGTTTAACAGTTCAGTTTAATTCCTCAGTTTCTATAAGAAGTTCATCTTCTTTTATATGTTCTGGTACTTTGTTTAATGGTCTTTATTTCCTTAGTCATATACCCCATGAAGTTAATCATGTTGAATTAGGAGACGAAGAACATGCTCATCTATCTAAGAAAAGAAAAGTTTCCAATGAAACTTATCTTTGATATTTGCGATTAGGTCATATTAAATCTAACAGGATACAAGTTTTGATCAAAAGTGGGATTTTAAAGTCCCTGGTTTTTGAACCAATACCGGTATGTGAATCTTGCTTAGAGGGTAAAATGACAAAGCGGTCTTTTAAGGCCAAAGGAAACCGTGACACACTTCAGCTGGAATTGGTACATACTAACGTATATGGACCAATAAGTGTTTAGGCCAGGGCTGGGTATAGGTACTTCATCACATTCACTGATGATTACTCAAGATTTGGATACATATACTTGATGCGCCATAAGTCTGAAGCTTTTGAAAAATTTCAAGAGTTCAAGGCTGAGGCAGAAAAGCATCTTGGTGTTCAAATCAAGACTCTTCGGTCCGACCGAGGTGGTGAATACCTATCTGGAGAGTTAAGGTCTTACCTAACTAAAGAGGGGATAGTTTCACAACTATCTTCTACAGGGACACCCCAACAGAATGGAGTTGCTGAAAGTAGAAACAGAACCCTTTTAGAAATGGTGAGGTCTATGCTTAGTTATTCGTCTCTATCTGAATCATTCTGGGGATATGCCTTAGAAATTTCCATATACTTATTGAACTTAGTTCCATCTAAATCTATTTTAAAGACACCCACAGAACTATGGAATGGGCGTACACTCAGTTTGAACCATATTTGGATTTGGGGTGCTCCGGCACATGTCTTACAATAGAAGCCAAATAAGGTGGACTCAAGTACAAAAGTGTGCATGTTTGTAGGCTATCATAAAGGAACTAGAGGTTGGATGTTTTATAGTCTAAAAGATAGGAAGGTCTTAGTGAGCACTCACGCGACTTTCCTAGAGGAGGACTATATGGAAAATTTCAAACCAAAAAGTATGGTTATTCTTGATGAGCTTGTGTCAGGTCAAGTTTTACCCCAACCTCAGGTGGTCCCATCTTATGTTCCTATGGTTGTTCAAAGAGGGGAATATATTCTGAAGGTGAACATACACAGGAACTAGATACAAAACCAGAAATTCAGCATAATGATCTACAATTGGAACATGTAGAAATGCAAGTACCACTTGTTGAAGAACAAAATCAAGAATTAGTTAATCCACCTAATGAGGATCTTCAAGAAATTATTGATTCATCTAACTTGGGTCCTCCTGTAGATGCACAACAAGTTAGGAAAAGTCGTAGTGGGAGAATGCTTCGTAAACCCGTAAGATATCTCTTGTTGGGAGAATCATACCAGGTTGTCACAGTTGAAAGAGATGATGATCCCACTAGTTACGACGATGCACTTGAAGATGTTGATGCTCAGGAATGGCTTAGGGCTATGAACTGTGAGATGGAATCTATGCATTCCAACTCAGTTTGGTCTCCTGTAGAAGCACCAAAAGGGATAAAACTCATTGGGTATAAATGGATCTACAAGAGAAAGAGAGGATCAGACGGAAAGGTTGAAATCTTCAAAGCTAGATTTGTGGCAAAAAGGGTACACCCAAATAGAAGGTGTAAATTATGAAGAAAACTTTTTGCTAGTAGCTAGCTTAAGTCTATCCGGATTCTCTTAGCTATTGCGGCAAGTCTCGATTATGAGATTTGGCAAATTGATGTCAAGACTGCTTTTCTAAATGGAAATTTAGAAGAGGGCATCTATATGCAGCAACCAAAAGCGTTCATAGTCGAAGGGCAAAAACACATGGTATGCAAGTTGCAAAGGTCTATCTATGGACTTAAGCAAGCATCTAGGTCATGGAACATTAGGTTTGATCAAGCCATTAAATCTTATGGTTTTGAGAAAAGTCCTGATGAGCCATGTGTATATAAAAGAATCCAAAGGGAAGCAATATTTTTTCTGGTGCTTTATGTAGATGATATACTCCTTATTGGAAATGATACAGAGGTATTATCGGGCATAAAGACCTGGTTGAGAAAGCATTTTGATGTGAAGGACCTGAGAGAGGCAAATTATATTCTTGGTATTAAAATCTTACGAGACCGGAAGAATAGGTTATTGGCATTGTCCCAGGCCTCCTACATTGACAAGGTCTTTGCCAGGTTCAGCATGGAGAATTCTAAGGGAATTTTACCCTTTAGGAATGGGATTCATCTCTCTAAGGAGCATTCTCCTAAGACTCATGAGCAGAGAGAATGCATGAGTAGGATACCTTATGCTTCGACTTTAGGTAGTCTAATGTATGCGATGTTGTGCACCAGGCCAGACATCTGCCATGCAGTGAGAGTTGTTAGTCAGTACCAATCTAATCCAGAAGAGAAACATTGGATAGCAGTTAAGCATATACTCAAGTATCTTTGGAGAATGAGAGATTATATGTTGGTTTACTCTAGTGGGGTCTTGAAACCATTGGTTACATAGACTCAGATTTCCAAGGAGACACAGTGGTAACCAAGATAGTATCGGAAGAAAACCTTGGTGACCCTTTTACAAAGAGTTTGTCTGAACGTGTGTTCGAAAGGCATGTTACATCTATGGGTCTTAATAAGATTCCGGACTTGCTATAGCTTTAGTGGATTGAATTTTCACTTTGTTTATTTTGTGCTCTTTAGGCAAGACATCATGGCATTAAATTTTTTGAAAATTATAAATGAAGTATTATTCATTATGGTATGCACACAGAATTTACAAACACCAAGGTCCAGATTAATTGTAAAGTATATGATCATATGGATACGTCCATGGAGGACATGATCATAGGTTCTTACAATTGATGAATTGGTTCACAGCTTTTAAATAAAGTTGGGCGCTTTATATTAGGCTGCAATATTTTATGAAATGGTCTTGTTCGAGCCATTGTAAAATATTAGTGTGAATTAATGTTCACATTGAAAGGGTCAAGGAGAGATTTGATTAATGTTGTTTTTTTTATCATAAGTATCAAATCTCTACCTAACCATAGTTATGTGATTGCTCTTAATCCTGCATTTATTAGAAATAGGGAATTGAATAATTTTCATTCTTTGATTTAACCAATGGGTGAGGCCTGACCTATTGATGGCCAATAACTCGGTATTTTGAGAATGAAATTATTTGATTATCGGTATTTATGAGATAAACAACATGGAATTTGTAAGATATGTCCCCTTGATATGTCTCAGTACTTGGATATTGAAGACACTGGTCAGTGCATATAATCCATTAGAGAAACTATCAGAGTCAAGGGAATAAATAATTGATTGAGTAACAGAAAACTCATCAATCAATTATCGATATATTACAAAGGAGCGATGCATATTCGGGTATATGTGTCTGACCTATTGATGGCCAATAACTCGGTATTTTGAGAATGAAATTATTTGATTATCGGTATTTATGAGATAAACAACATGGAATTTGTAAGACATGTCCCCTTGATATGTTTCAGTACTTGGATATTGAAGACACTGGTCAGTGCATGTAATCCATTAGAGAAACTATCAGAGTCAAGGAAATAAATAATTGATTGAGTAACAGAAAACTCATCAATCAATTATCGATATATTACAAAGGTGCGATGCATATTCGGGTATATGTGTTATTTGTGTTATTAATCTTGTAATTCAAGTTTGGGCTTTTAGTGGAGTAGCACCGAATTAGATAATCATTCTATTGGTTATCAGGAGCCTTGATTAATTACATATAGTGGATCCCCAAGCTAGCTTGAGACAAGGGATGAGGTGTTTCAGTTAATGATGACTTATGAGTTACATGGTCTTGGGTTCTTAGACCTAAGTTTGTACTCAAAAGAGCAAGTGGGAGATTGTTGGGCTTAAGCTCTTTAGTTGAGCCAAATTGGGCTGAGACTATGAGAGGATTCCAAAGAATAATATAAATACTCCTACTTAAGTCATTAACAGAAAGACAGAAACTTAGAAAACAGAGGGTGACCACACACCCTACTCATTCCCCCTCAAGAGATAGTTTGGAAGATTTGCTAGGGACAAGGAGCCAATCAACCAAGTTGAAAGCTACAAGAGGTAAACACATAAACCTATGATGATCAGTTACATCTCAAACCACAAACAATTTATATGCTTCCGCAGTATTCTATGTGCTTACATATGTAACTTGGATACCTCATCAATTGAGATCTTTTTGAATTGAGGTGGCAAGCTGGTTTTTAATATGTATTCATGGAGGCTAATTAGCAGCAAATGATTCATATGATGAGAAGTTACACCGACATAATGCAATTTTGGTGTTTTGTATTGTAGCACTGGTGTAAATTGGCATAATTGGTAGATTATGGTCTATTTGATGTAAATATTTTTCTTTTGAACTACTTGTACCTGTCTTGGGTTCGGTTCATATTAATATAATCTCTTTGTTTTGGTTTAAAAAAATGTCTCTATAGCATATGGCATGGTGGCCTATAGAGATAATGCAAAATTATGCAGAAAATTAGAACATGTTCATTGTTTTCGGTTTTATTCTTGATATCTTTGCATACACATGCATTCATAGATTGATAAGTGACTTATATTACTCAAATAGTTAATAAAAAATATATAATTAATAAAATATTTATAAATTTATTTACTTTTTATTAAAATAAAAAAAATTGTTTTTCTATATACTTTATACTGTACCAAACAGATATTTATAAATTTTGTTTATCTGAAATATTCAATTACTTTTTATTTACAAACTAATAATTAATTAATATTTATTAATCTTATATATATATATATATATATTAAGTTGAGACCCGTAGAACAGTCACTTTACTAATTTTAACATATTTCAATTTGAAGCAAATTTTTAAAAACTGAAACTGGAAACTCAAACCTAAAACTAGTTATAATTAAAAAAAATTAAAATTCAAAATAGGAAATCACCCGGAACGGGACCTTAAAGTCATGGAAAATATATTGTATTGATTTTATTTATTATAAATTAAATGTATATTTAATTTTACATTGGAGAATTTATTCAGAGTCTAAACTTGATTTTAGGCTAATTTTTAAATTTTTTTATTTCAAGTTTGAGAAAAGTGTTTAAAATTGATTATGATACAAAATTAATTCTAAATTAACACAATTTTAAATTACAGTAACTTTGAATAGTTTCCTTTGGATCACAAATTTTACAGAGTTTTATTACTACTGTTTAGGGAAGGGGAGCTTTTTTTTTTTTTTTTTTTTATCTTTATAAGTATATTTGATCTTTTTCAATTACTTTTCCCTAATAATTTACCCTCTATTATTTTAATCTCTAAATTAAATTTCAATAGTTTTTTTTCTAAAAATTGCCCGATTTATGTTAGATTTAACATCATTTAACACACTGGGTTGATCTTAATGCTATTTATTTTCATAAAAAAACATTAAGTTTCTATTTAAGGGAAAAAATAGATTATACTAATAATGAAATTCTCATCTCATTCTACAAATATTACAATGTGGTAACTAGAACTCATATTCTAAGCTTCTTTCCAGGTGTTGGTTCATCATCATAATGGTGACCCCCCTCACCATTCGTGTCCTTTTCCATCTTCTTTCTGGCAAGTATCTTATTGATCTTGTGCAAATCATTATTGAGCTTCTGGTCCTTGTTTTGCTTTCGGGTCTTCCGGCCATCTTGCATCTTCACACCGAACTGGAATGCAGCTTTTGGCATTGCTTCCTTCTGCTCATTGTAAGTTGCCCATTCCTCTTCAGTTTCAAAGTCCCATCTATGAAGACGACCCTTTGCCTGTTGAGAGTGCACATTTCAATATTGTAATTTTTCACCACATTACTCATATTCTCTAAGTGGACAACAATATGACTCAACCTAGACAAGAAGGTTTATCAATATTATTATTCCCAACTAGTTATTTTGGAGACAAGTTATGACATGTTGTACAGTACACCACTTGAAACTAAATAAAAAGAAATGCAGACTATTTCATCGCAAGTGAACCAGATGTTACTTACCCTTCCACCCATATCCATTTTGGACAAGTCGTCTTCATCGTCGCTGTCCACTATCTCACGGTTATATTCTTGATATCCTGGGTAACATTCAGAGTAACTCTCTGAGATGAAGTTGGGATCTTTTTCACGAGCATCTTTTTCCCTCAGCTGTTGAAGTCTCTGGTCATCTCGCTTAAACACTGATCCTAAACCCCGATCCTTTTCTTCTTGAGTCATAAAGCGTGGATCCTGTGGAAGATTTAAATCATCTTGCGCATCATAAGCCTGCATATTTTGCTGAAGATATTGATCTGGGTAAGCCAGTTGTTCAGCATACTGGTATTCCTGCCACTCTCCTTGGTAGCCAGCAGCCAAGGCTTGTGTTTGCATTACATCATATCCATTCTGTGACCAAACAGTGAAATCAAAGACAGAAACTTGATACACCATCAAACATAACTCAAGCAGACCATAACTAAATCAGGAAACACCAATAACATACTCCCTCCGGTCTCGAATATAAGAAGAAGAAAAACTAATTTACGTTAATTAAGAAAGTTAATTAACATCATTTAATTTCACTAATCTACATTAAAAATATATATTTACCTAAACTACCCTTCATTGGAACTTGATATCAAAGAATTAATAAGGGTCATTGAAAATACAATCTCAATTAAATGGAAGATATTTTAGGGATGATGTCATTAAATAGGGTGAAATTAGTTGAGATTTGCTTATATTTGAGACAAAGATACATCACACGGGTTTTTTTCTTATATTTGAGACTGCAGGAAGTATTTCTTTTTTACTAGCTCTCAAATCCATATAAAATTTTAACTTAAGTAAAGATGAAACAGGAGTAAGGAATCTTTTTCTAATCATATTCACCTAGCAAAACCACAATTCAAAACTAAATATACACAGTACCAACTTACTGTTTCTTGCCACCCTTGAGGAACCATTGAAGGTGGGACAGGACCGTAAGTAGGTTCTGTGAAATATGAAGGTTTTTCTTTGTTCCTAGGAGACTCTTCCATGTCCTCAGAGACAGGACTTTGGCTCAAATCTTTACCAGGTATATCATAGTCAACCCCTTCACCTACAAAAATGTCATCATCTTCTGCTCTAGCAACAACAGGGCCTTGTTTCTCTCTTGAATGAAGAGGATTTTTCTTTATGGGAGGTGGAGGAGGCAGAATAATTTCTTTATCAGTTTGATTTTTTGCCCCACCTTCAACCTTTGATGGCTTATCCTCTATGTCAAATCCATTACCAACAGCCAAAATCTTCCCTGTATATAAAAGGAGAGTGCCAGTAACCTATTAATTCTTATTTTCAAAAAATCATGCAAGAAAGGTTGTCATTTATAATCTCTCCAGTCATCTATATCATATGAAACCTGTCCACCATTTTCAGGTGTTGTTTTGATGTTTATTCTTTTCCCAGTGGCATTTTCATTATTGCTATGCAGTTGATAGGCATTTTGAATTAGCTGTTGATTTCTCAATGCAAAGTAAAGGTTTTGTACCTAGTTATTTAGCAATGAGAACAAACAAGGGAGGAATGCCCCACAGCAGACCTATGCTACTCAAACTTGTCAAAATTTTATTTACAGTTTAACTTTAACCCAAATCATATATATACACGTACATAAAACAATGGTTGTGAGCAAAACCATCAAAATATTTTACATAAAAAAATGCACCCTAACTTACAACAGCATTGTTTTGAAGAAATTGTATGAATTTATATAAATTTGCATCTAGAAGATAATAACCAAGAATCCCAAATGATCTGCTAAGTGCAGTATTACCTTTTGCATCCTTTTCCTTTCTCTTCTTCTTTAGGATCTTCCCAGAAGAACCAAGACGAAGATATGACATTATTTTAGCAATTCGATCTAGAACAGATCCATCAACATTAACTGTAACCATCTCCTGTGCGACAAAAAAGCCAAGTTAAACAGGCAATGTTTATATAGACTAGCTGTCCAATGTAAAAGAGAAAATTTCAAATCGGAATCAGCAAGGTCGTAAACCTCTGGCACTGGACAGTCAGCTTTACTACGGTGCAAGGTTGTTGGAATATCATGATGGTATCCACCCTCCTACCAGATTAAAAATGATGATTTATGTCAAAATCGCTTTCTGAAAATAAAATAAAAATTTAAAAAAACTTACAAAAGGATAGGATGAACCAGTACATAGACGTGAGTTTTAACCATAACTTGCAAATAATAACCCTATTCTTACTATAGCTAATCTATAAGGTGGACTGAAGAACTCAGTTCCCTTCATTAGTCATTACTACAAGCATTATCATGTTCAGGTATCACATTCTTTATGCATATCCAAATCAAAATAAAGACATATGCAACATGTAGTACTAGCCACAGGTCAACATTGCATGACTTATGATCATGTTGGCTAACCTAAATTACTGGCAAAGCATGGGGACCCGATTATTAAATTTGTAAGAATGATAAAAATTAAAACATCAAGTCATATGTCCCCAACATGATTTATTTTAATAAAATCACATGATTTGATGGTTTAATCTCAAGTCCTGACTGTGCATAAAATCTAACACTCAAGATTCACTTCTCTTACATCTCACTTAACCTTTAAGTTGTACACACACACATACTGAGGGGGATAAAGAATTTGAGGCATCTACAGATTAGTGAACTGCCTAATGTTATTTTTTTGGGAAACAACTAAAATATACTTGGATGCTATTAGACACACCAATTCAATGACAATATAAGAGTATAAACAATAATAGCACAAATATAATGAGTTATCAAAACATGCAAACTGCTAAGAATGATTGAAAACGAGGCATGTCCATGAGACTCCTGTATAAGACCAAAACCTCGTTAAAAAATGGAATTCTCACCATGTTATAAATAAATGTCATTCGACCAGGGAGAAACATCTCATTTGTCTTACTAATGGTCTGAGGCTTGACAATCCACTGATAAACTGACTGAAACAAATGTTAAAGGTATCAATACCAATGGGCTACAATAATTCCTAAATTAGCAGCTCAAATATCAAAACTTAAATAGTTAAAAACATATTCTCCAGTTCCTATTCTATACACTTCAAAAGAACCTTTGCAGTTGCTGTGCGAATCGACACTTGCTGGTCTTCCTTAGCAGACCTGTCAGAAAAACGTCAGCATATATTAAAAACATAATTGATTAAAAACAAATTTAAGAAATCACAAAATGCTTTAATCCATAGCAGTACAATAATCCTTGTAATTAGGGCCTAAGCCTAACTCAACCTCAAAAGTTAGCTCTTGAGGTGAGGATTTGCCAAGCATTTATATGCTGTACTTAGACCACATTTATAGTCGTTGTGAGATCTCAACAAACCCATAATGGCTATTACTGAAATTCTGATTCAAAGTTACCTGGATTTCCCCTCAACATCATCCCCAGCCTCTGGCTTCTTATCTATCTCACTTCTTACTTTGTTCAGCAATGCATAATCCAAACCTTTGACCAAATGTGTATGTTCCACATCACCTGACAAATATCAACAAACTAAGTTATTAGCATAAACATTTCAATTTATGGTTAATCTTTTAGCTAAAGCAAGGATCATTCACATATATATTGACTCCACAATCAGTCAGCAATAATAGAGACAATTACTCCTTTATAATAGCATATCAAAGGTTATGAAGGCCTATGGCACAGGGAATTCCAATCCCAACCACCTTGAAACGATTGATATCAACTCTAAGATATATAAAAATTTAAGACCACCTTCACAGGTGGCCAGGATGAAGGCGAAAAATCAAAGCATACCGAATCATGAATTCAAATTTCAATGCATCCTATGCTTAGGTTTCAATGAACTGTCAAAACACAATCCCCAACACCAAACCCTCCCAGAAACAAATATACTACACCAATTAGCATTCTTTACACATACGCAACAATAAAAGAGTCCTCAAACCTTAATAGTTCCCCAATGTGAGGAAGAAAACAAACTTTTACTTAAGTTTATTTGCTTTCGCAAACCGAGACGGCCATTGGTAAAAGTATAACAAACAATAGTACAATACAAACCTCCAAGGTACTTGCTCTTCTCAATAGATAACTTGTGCGCATCAGCTGACCTACAAAAACAGCATAACAAAGTTCAGTTTCTTAATTACCGCCACCTACAAAACACTGAGCAAGCCCAAAAAAAAAACACTTTGTTTATCTTCCTTTTGAGCGTGCTATAATTGAGAAAACAGATAACCGAAACCTTACCGAATATCCACAGTACCAGGTGGAGCAACTGCATGAAATCCAAGCTCAGTTTGTTCATAATCAGGATTCTGATCCTCTCTACGCTCTTTAGCTCGATCTCTGTATTTCGGCACTTCCGGTTCTTCCGGTTTTTCTTCCCTGCATAACAACCGCTATCAGTAGCATGCAATTACTACATTATGCGTACATCTATATTTGTATTAAATATATAAAAAAAAAATTGAGGTTGCGAAAAGTGATGAAATTGGATTGGGACTTACTTGCGGCGAATTGGTTTCTCTTTGTGGTTTTTCTTATTGGAAGCGGTCATGTTGGGAAAGCAATCGAAACTATTGCTCGTGAAGATTAGAATGCGCTATTGAGGAACGTTGAAATGAAATATTGGATTTTTCAATGAGAAGCGTTTTATGGTTTTAGGGTTTTTTCAGGGGAACGATTAGGTACAGGGGAAAAGAAAAACTGAAGGAGTGACTAATGAGCCGTTATTGAATTGTGAAACTTCCTATCCCCAACTTGACAAGGGTATCAAATCAAGCATAGTCAGTTTTTTAGTTGAGGAAAATGTTTTCTTTTTATTCTTTTTTTTTAATGTATAAAAGTAATGAAAATATTATTTATTATTTTATATAAACTTTTAAAATAAAAAAAATAAAGTTTAAATGATGGAATATTTTTGTATTTGAAAATCTAAAAAAAAAACATTTTGTTTGGATTATAAGTGAAATATAGAAAGAAAAAATATATAGAAAGATAAACAAAGTAGGAAATAAAATATATACTGTTTGAAACTTTGAATGGGTAAAAATAATAAAGAAAGAAATGAAGATATTTCTTTTTAGTTTATTTAGATGAGTGGAATAGAAAGAGAGACAAAACATATTATTCCAAAAATATTTCTTTTTAAGAGTTATATAAAAAAAGGTTTAAATATGTTTTTATTTTTTAAAATTCGAGTCATTTATTTTAGTCTTTTAAATTCAAAGTTTTTATTTTTAGTTCTTAAAATTTATGAGTATGAGCCAAACATGAAATAAATTTGGTTTTCTATTTTATATTTTAAAATACACTTTTAGAAGTTAAAAAATATCATAATCAAGTCAGTAAAAAATTTAAAAAATTATTAATTACATTAAAAATTATTTTTATTTTTTTATTGGGAACTTTATTCAAGGAGGTTACACTTTTAGAAGTTAAAAAATATCATAATCAAGTCAGTAAAAAAAATTAAAAAATTATTAATTACTTTAAAAATTATTTTTATTTTTTTATTGGGAACTTTATTCAAGGAGGTTAAAACATGCCTTTCTTTGTTAAGCCTTTTGGGGAGTTAATAATTTTCTTTGACTAATTTATAAATTTCTTTGACTAAAATATAATACACGAGTTTGTTTTAATAACCCTGCTTATGAAAGATAAACTAGCTTATAAATTACTAGTTTTTTTATTCTTATTATTTTATTTAAAATTCTATTATACCTTTTTATTCAATTTAAATATCCTCATATGATTTTTGTTCATTTTTTTAAAAAAGTATCATATCTAATTTTAGGATCTTACACGCACACACACAAATGAGAATCTAACTTGTCAATTTTCATCACTACTTAAGATTAAAAATTCTTTAAATCATATTAATTCTTACAATTATTCCATAGTCATACAAGTGAGAAACTTACACATCAAAGTTCTTATTATGCAAATAAAAATTGAATGTTTAAGAAAAATTATAAAGAAAAAACATTTTTTATCTTTGGTTTTAAAATAATATGTTTTACTCTTTATTTTTAGTTTTTATTAATTTTAATTGAAAGTAAAGAGTATCAGTGGTAATTGTCCTTTCTTTTATATAACGTTAAGTATTCATTTTCAATATTGCGTCGTTTGTTAAGTATCTAGTTATGTTTACTTTTCCTTAAAAATCAATAATAATTAAGACAAGTGAAAGGTATCCTACATCTTTTAATCAAGTTGTTCGTTCACGGTAAGAAAAAAAATACATAGTTATATTTATTTTGAGAAAATAACTATTTATTAATTGTTTTTAAAATATTGATTTAATTCTTAAAATTGATTCTGTATTGCAAAAGGTGGTTGCCAACCGGCATGATTTTGTATTGTAGATATAATGCTCCAGTGCCGATCTGAAATGACGCATAGATTTTGCATTTGGGTTACTTGCAAGCGAATGCTAGCAAGGAAATATTCTCAAGCTTCCAACGTCTCCCCTTCAACAATGGCAAATGCCAGTGGCAGACATTCATTATTCACATCCTGAGCCGTGGCAATAAGCAATTTTCCTTTATACTTGCCATATAAGTGAGTCCCATCAATTTGAATGACAGGTTTGCAAAACTTAAAAGCCTCGCAACACTGTCTAAAAGTCCAAAACATCCGCTAAAACACACGCTTACCTCGTACCAGTCGATGTGCCACATAATAAGCATTGGTTTGAATATCAAAAAAAGAACCTGGTAAAAAACGAAGCATGTAGTTGCACCACCTCGGCAAAAATGCATAAGATTCTTTCCAATCTCCATAAATCATTGCTATTGCTCTCTGTTTCGCATACCATGCCTTATAATATGAAACTTGAAATCCATAGGTATTGGTGATCCTCTCCTGAACTAATGCAATTGACACGCCCGGTTCCTCCGTAACCATTCCTGAAAATGAAATTGTAACATTCACCGACACAACAAACCTTAACACAAATTAATATTTCGCATATAAAACAAAAATTTTAAGTTCATACCCACTACAAGTGAAGCAATAACAACAACATCAAGTTGTCTGTGATCCTGTGTTATCTGGTCATTCAGACAATTGTGTTTTCCGCCCCATCTTGAAACCACCCAATTCTCACCGTACATTGGTTTATGCACCCTAACCCTCCAAGGGCAACCATCGCTGTGAGCAACACACTTCATGGCAAACCTGTCAGGCTTGCTCTCAACCACAAATGCTTCTTGATGCTCCCTCATCAGGCTTCACTTAACTGCAATTTGTGCCTCCTTTTTGGATGGAAATTCCTGTTGAACAAACAAATCCTCCCCTAATTGCCAGGGACCTTGCACTGAACCCGAACCTGAAGCTGAACCGCTAAAAGATTCTTCTTCGCTTGGGTGATTCCAATCAATATATGTGTAATGTGGAATTCCGTCCCAAAAAGGAATAACTGCACCGCCTTTAAACACAAAACAGTTGATTAAATATGGGTTTGCAAACTAAAATACTATAATATACAAATGAAAATATATTGTACGACTTCGTCATTGATATAAGTCATGTAGCATACCTTGAACAGGTTGTTCTGATTGTGTTGGTCCAGCGTCCGGATGGTTCCGCAAATCAGACGACCCCACGTCCGTGTGTTGTTGGAATGCACTCACATGCACACCAGAATCTTCATCATTATCGGACGCACTGTGTTGCGTCAATAAATTAATGCATAACTCACGGCAAGTGTACCGATCGTTCAAGTAATAATTTGATAAGTAGAGTATCGTCTCCACGAGGATTGAGGCACTAATGTAATTGTAATTATTATCTTAAAATTGGAATAAAAATAGAAATAAAATTGATTTAGGTTTTGTGTTGTAATTTTGAATATATTGGAAAGAAAACAGAATTAAAAATAAGGTTATGCAGTAATGAAGAATAATTGCGGTAAAAGCACAATCACCTCTGATCCCTA
>PYAF01001946.1:122459-137278 GCA_007407185.1 Glycine tomentella
CTATTGTGAATTAAAGCCCTTAGTTCCTCTAATAGAGTGATCAATTCTATCAATGGAATTTAAAATTGAAGAACAAGATAAAGAGAAACAATCATCATAATATTCATTAATATCAATCCAATCCGCACAAGAGTTCACATTGGCTTTTGGCCTTTACCACAATTAAAGAGGGATTAGCTAGACATGGTGATGTCTAGCTTAATAAAAATAAACCAAAGAATAGAAGAGAATTCAGAGAAGAGAAGTAATCAAACCCCTAATCTTGGCTTCCTTCTTGAATTTCTTGATTCTTGATCTCTCCCAAGGCCTCCTTATTGATGTTTCTGTGTATCAGAGGGGTGTTTAAAACGTTCTGTGGCTTCTTTATTTATAGCTAGGTTTACTAACCCTAAAAGCCCATTAATCTTATCTTATCATTAATCTTTAATTTGAAATTCCCGTAACGTCTGCGTGTATGGCGCCAGTTTCACGCGGATCGCGTGAACGTCCAATACTTGTGGCGCGACTGGCGCGGTTCTGGCACGACTCGCGCGAAGGTACAGAGTGAATGGCGCGATTGGCACGGTCTTGGCGCGAGTAGCGTGAACTTCAGATTCTAATTGCTTCTTTTCTTGCTTATTTTCTTCCTTTTATTGCTCCTAAATAACAAAATAACAATAATTAATAATAAAATTAATGATAAGATAATTTATATCTATTTAAAGCCTTTATTTGATATTTTATCTTTAATTTCTTAATTATTTTATCCTAAAAACTACTATATGCTAACAACTTATCACACTGGCATTCTCCTGAAGAAGACGATCTTCCATTGCGATATTTTCATCATCATTATCATCTTCATCGTCATCCATAACCCAAGTTGGGTCATGTGAATCTTCCTCATACATGTTTGCCCTACAGCACCATATGATGATGCAATATGTGCTGAATTACAAGCGACCGACCTCTTGGGTAAAACAACATCCTCTACTGTGGTATAATCCACATAGAACTCTAAGAAATTCTTCCTTGTGTGCTTCAAAAATTCTTCAATCACCATTTCCAATTCTTCATCATCCTGTGCTGGAAATCCCACGTATTGTTCATCCTGCCATATTCTTGCTGTCAACAAAGTGATACATGTCGTGTCATCTAGACCTAATTTTGGACGTATCTTCTCGTGTAAATCACTCAATGTTGCTTTTCGCTTGATACGTGTCATCCTTTTCTCCCCTTCAAAGACAAGACCTCTTCGCCCTTCAATTTTCCTTCCATTGAAAAATAAGACAACACGAACACACTCCTCATCACTTGAACTCATTTCCTGCCCTCAACAAAAACAACAACTTCAAATTTTAAGCAAACAATAATATAATCTGAAAAACCTAAACCCTAATACACACGCCTGAAGCACACAAACACCTTGAAAGAAAAATAGGAGGCCAACCTATACCCAGTTTATTATCGCATTATTTATTATTTATGTAGCACGAGTTAATTTCGTTGACTAAATATATAGTCAAATAATTAAGAATGATGCTACCATATTATTTGATTTATTATTGTAGAACCAGTGTTATTAAGTAATTTGATTAATTATCTGTTGGTTTAAAATAATTTACATAAACCCTAAATATGTAACCCACGCCCTAAACCCTAATCAAACACACTAAACCAAGCCCTTCGCACACCCTGAACACTAAACCATTAGCCTTAACCCCCCAAACCCTAACCACTAAACCCTAATCTTAATAAACCCTAAAATGAAGCCTAACTCCATAAACCCTAACTATGTAATCCACGCCCTAAACCCTAATCACAACACATTAAACCAAGCCCTTCACACACCCTGAACACTAAACCATTAGCCTTAACCCCCCAAACCCTAACCACTAAACCCTAATCACAAAATAAACCCTAACACTAACCCGAACTCCATAAATCCTAAATCTGTAACCCAAGCCCTAAATTCTAATCATAACACATTAAACCAAGCCCTAACGCACATTAAACCTAACATGAATGTCGCTAACAAGTTAATATGGTCCTAACAATTTTCTAATAAAAATATAATAGATAAAAACATAATCCAAGCCCTAATCCCTAATCACATGCACAATTGTTAAATCGACTTACTTGTCGGCAGGACTTCCGTGTCGGCAGGGCTTCGCTTTAGACAAAATCCGCTCCTAAACTCTAGAGAGAAGCCAGACAAAGTTTTAGAGAGAAGGGGAAATGGTGCAACTGTCATTTTTGGGGGCTATTTATAGGCCAATTGTGCACTCAAACACGCCTGGCTTGGGCGTGTTTAAACACGCCTAGCCTGGGCGTGTTTGAGTGCACCATTGCCCAAATTAGTTTTCCAGCTGCACCATTTCTCAAATTTTTTTTATTTAAATATATTATTTGTAATTTTTTGCCTGATTATCATGTTATTTTTACATGACTTTACATGTATTTAATTCTTATAATTATTTCGTAGAATGATTGATTATCATGTTATTGATATACATAAACACTTACAATACGTGTAATAATTGAGGCATAATACAAATCTCTCAACCTCAATGTGAAACAAATTTGTGAATTAGCAATAAAATTTTATCACGATTATTTTATTGAACGATAAATGTTGCATAGTAGAGCACAAGCCTAGCTAGCATTATACACTTGATGTTCCATGATCATTTTAAATCGAGAAATTTATCAACAATTATTTGCAGTTTTCAACTATGACAGAAATTAGTAAAAATAAGAAAACATCTGACTTTTGCTCTGATTATCAATTGATTCAAATAAAATTGTGTTCAGTAAAAAAAATATCCATAGTTTATCCCAAATTTTTATTCCAACTACTACAATTGAGAAATTCATTTTAACTACGAAAAATTATCTTATTCTAACTTTTTTTATAACCTCATTCACACTTATAATTATTTTTATTGGTTTAAGGATTTGAGTATTTTTGTAGATAGAAATGCTAGAAACATATTTTTTAATATACTCTTTCAAATACATTTTTTGGTTGGCTTAAAATTTATTGAAAATGATAAAATTTTATTAGTCTCACATCATATTTAATGATATTTTTTCTTGATTTTCAATAAATATTAATCAAATAGCTAGAGAGAAGGAGTTTGAATGAGTGTGCTAAAGAGTGTATTTTTAACACTTATGGTGGATAAAATTTTAGAAACATAGGATATGTTTGATAAAACATTTCAACTAGCTTTTAGTTATTTTTCTTAATTGAAAATTTTGTTTAATTGTTCAATAAACAATTTTTTTAATAATTTCTTAATAGTTTTTAGTATTTTTTGAAAGACTACTTCAAATAGCATTTTTTAAAATACAATCTTTTAACTTTTTATATTTTATTTTCTTTTTATTCTTAATAAATTTATCAAATTTTTTGATTTCAATTTTTTAATAATTCATAATTTTATTACTTTTATGTCATTTTACACTTTTTAATAAACTAATTATTTAACTCTTAACTTTCAACTATCAACTAACAGTTACTTTTATTAAACATTTACATTTTAATAAACTAGTTATTTAACTTTCGACTATCAACTAATTTTTTAACTTCTAATTAATTATTCTGTTAGTTTATCAAATATAATTATACTCTCTAACACTAATTCAAAGGTAGCCCCATCAACTTTGTTGTCAAGAAGGAAGATTAGTAGAAAAGGTCATCATGACAATGACTTGGGTCCCAAAAGTCCGCATGTTTGGTAACAACAACAAAAGTTAAACATTATTTCAAAAATTGATAATACACCTATTTAAAACATGATTTTTTCTACATAAATTACAAAACTTAAATTATATTAGTAATTAATTACATGTATAATTAATTATTATTATTATTACAATTGATTATAATCAGAATTAAATTTTGTTTGGAAAAATGGTTTTAAAAGAATTAATTTTGTAATGATGCAACAAAATAATCAGCTTTTATATAATAAAAGAGTACAAAAACAGCTGAAGAAAAAAAAAGTTATTGAAAAATAATCATAAGCTACAAATAAGCAGTTGTGTTCCCAAACATCTAGATTATTTCACAAACAATTTTTTTTTATCATGAAAACAGTTGAAATGATAAATTATAATGTGTTCCAAAGATGTTCATATAAGTAATATTAAAATAAAAGAAAAGTTGTTCAAGATTAGTTGTCAATGATAGTACAAGTTGTAGTAAAGTACAATATATATTGTTAGGATGTATATGCGTAATTATTTGCAATCATATATACAGAGGTTTGAATATATTCATTTTATTAAATAAATAAACAAGAAAAGTGTTAGTATAATTTAAGCATCTCTAGAGAGGAGATAATCTGATAATGTAACAAAAGTGAACTTTATCAATAATAATTAGGTTAATTAAGTTTTAAGTTATTAGATGTTTTTAATTTTTTTTTTAATCTTTGAATAAAAATTTGATTTGTCAAAGTTTTTAATCTTTTCTTTTGTCACAAGTTTTAGTCTCTCCTGTCCATTTATCCGTTAAATGATGATGTAATGGTTACGGAGACTGCCACGTGTTGAATTTTTTAAATATTTAAGGGATTTCATTTTCCATTAAACGATGTAAAGATGGTAAGCGATTTTTGGTGCCTAAAAATCACAGAAAATGCTTCCTATGCATGAAAACAAAACTCAGTTCATGTGCAATTCCTACACCAAATATTTATAATAAAAAAAATATATCATAGGAGGCACTACGGGTTGGTGAAATTCATGGAGGTGACAAGGTTTGGGTTTGGCGATCGTGAATGAGAGAACTCGGGGTTGCAATGGTTTGGGAATTTCTTGGAATTTCTTCAAATCTCTTCGCCAGGTCCATCATTCCCAGGCAGAGGGGAGGGCAAAATTTATGTAGAAATCTTCAACAGCACAAATAAGCCAAAAAAGTTAAACGAGTACGAAAAATATTTATATAGAAATTTAAAACAATTATACAAAAAGAAGATCAAAATTTCTCATGCAAGTCGAAATTTCTTCCTAATAGAGAAACACAAAAGAAAACATTTGATTCATTCAACAAAACTAGCAGGTGTCATATTTCCCGAATGTCGTAACTGAATACTAATTGGTGGCGAGTTAATATGTCATTCATCAACGAAAATGACAAAAAAGAAAGAAACATAAATAAGTTCACGTGAATACAAAAAGTACATAAATAAATTCCAACATTCATGGCAATCCAAGTACATAAATAAATTCCAAATACAAATAAATACCCAATGTCTTAAAAATAAACATAAAGTTCAAAAAAATAACATACAAAATTTCATAGTTATTTTTATAAGAAAAAAGAAACACTCAAGTTTAACCAAAGATCCACATGATTCAACCAAAAATCACTGTGATTCAATCAAAGAACCTTCTTATTCAACCCAAGTCATACAGAATTTAATACATTATCGTTTATGTCGATGAACCGTGTTAGATTATTTTAATCTAATATTGACTCATCTAATTATAGAATGACTTAAATGAAAAGATGTATAATATGATAGTTGTTAGACTTAAATATATATAAGTCATTGAGGATTATTTTAATTTTATTAAAATTAATTCTCTCTCTTCTCATTTCATTATGAGTAATATTGGCATTAAAGAAAAAGAAATTTGAAAAGGGAGTTGCCAAAAAAGTTATTAGAGAATTGGTTTTACTAAAGGGATAACTTCTCTCTTTTCTATCAAGTTTTTTTCCCACTTTGTCTCATGTAAGAGAACTTTAAAAAACCAAGAATAACAAAAAAAAAAGGTTTCTACACCATCCTAGAGACCAATGAAAGGAAGTCAGAGAAAAAGGAGAAATATCAACCAGAAAATTTTATAGTGCATTATGGATCTGAATAGGTTCTCTAAATCTTTTATAATAATTACATAGTATTATAGTGTTATAGTAGTGAGAAATATGTTATTTAAGATTCCTAAAGTGTAATTTTCTTGTATGATGAACTCAAATAAATTACACATAACCGTAAAATTTTCTAATAATTGGTATCAAAACACGATTAGGGATAATATATTTTTCAATTAAAGATCTTTTACTCTGTCTTTATTTTCCTCTTCTGAAATGAAAAGTGCAATAGACGTAAAGGAAAATGTCTTGTGTTGCACATAAAGGAAAAGCAACGTTTTATTTTGATCGACGATGCAATATCTCCTTCTTTGCATGTTATGCATAATATATGTCAATTTGGAGATTACATGACAATTGGTTTTCATTTATATTCTGTAAGTTGAATATAGTATAAGGAAAAACTATATGTGCATTTGTTTATGGCTTGCGTTTTTCTTATGTAATGTGTATGAATTTTTTATTTTTCGATTGGCACAAAAATGAAAGTGGCATATATATATATATATATATATATATATATATATTTGAATGACATGTTATTGCTAATTGAATGATATATATGCTGTATTGGTAATTGAAACCTTAAAGTCATTGCATGTGTATTATATGCTTCTATCGAAAATGGAAGATTATTGTAATTATAATTCTTTTATGTCTTGTATATGATAGAAATTTATGTACATGGATTTTGCACCGGTAATCGTTGTTGCATTTGAAAAAGCAATTGCAAAATTATTTTTGGAAAGGAATATTTTTGACTAGGCCAATCTATATCTGCATATTAGTACCTGATAGGACCATTAGTTGATCCAAGGCGGAATACCATAATAAAAAGGGATCCTTCTTCATATCCACAGATTTCAGTTCTTCATATCCAAGGCGGAATACAATAAGTTGTATCCTCTTCTACAATTTGAAGAGGAAATGACCAAGTGGTATCTTCTAGTCTTACCTAAAAGTAGAAATGAGAGAAAAAAAAAAGCATTTAGATCATTAAAACTCAATCAGATGATGATTATGGACAGAAGTTTAAAAATAATCAAGTGATGAAAAAAATTATATGTTTGGATAAAAACTCAAAAAATATTTTTATAAATTCTAGTACATAATTTCAAATTTCAATATATAAAATAAATAATGAAGAATTTATTAGTTAAAAATTAAAAATCTTTTTCAACTTTCCTAACTAAAATCTAAACATGTGCGTAGTAATTACTCATTAAAAAAATGACACTGCATACTTGATTTTAGAAATTTACCTAGATGGACTCTTCATGTTTGTACTCCCTGTGGCACGTGACAATGAACCTCGAGAAAGATAAGATGACATTTCTTCTTTACTCTTAACTTCAGTCTCAGTCACACCAACCACTGTTATTCCTCCATTCAATGTTTCTCTAATTTGTATAGGAACTATGTTGGGCACAACAGGCTTTGCATTAGAAGCCACATCTCCTCTAGAATAATTGGGATCAAGCAAATCAAATACCTCTTCCTTCAATATTAGGTCTAAATCCTTTACCCCCAATCCACATACATGTAAAACATGTTATTTTCAAATAATAGTACTAAACAAAATAACATGCATTTGACATTGCAGTCTAGCAGACAAATGTTATCAACAAGAGTGCACGGATTTTATGGAAAAAGAAGCTACAGAATGATAAGGAGTCAGTAACAACAATCATCATTGTTTTTCTTACCCATGCAGATAACAAGCAGAAAGCAGCAACAGCTAGCTGTAAAGTTTATTTGTCTGGAGTGCAGAAAGGAAGAAAAATTAATTCATAAGCTACTAATAGTGCTAGGAAAATGGTAACAAATTAAATATGTTTTAGCCTAACCTGAGATGACAGTCGCATCATCAGTTTAAGAAAGTGAGGAACAAATGTCCAAGACAACACAGATGTAGCAGTGATATACAAAGACAACACTAGCAACCTGAAGTTCAAAGTAGTTAGATGATTAGTTCTTATCCCAATGACAATATGCTAAATTTAGAGTAAATTGCACCTCCCCCCTCCCCTAAACAAACCTATATTTCAATAAAACTGCATTTTTGTGGTCATTCTCTTCACCGAAAATCCAACACCATGATACATTATACTTCCCAGCGCTCTGTTTTCAGAAGTTTACACACAGAATAGTCACACTTCAACCACAAATTACAGTTTCCCGCTGGTACATTTTATCCAGTTTATAAGACAAATCTCAATATATATTGGTAAGATATTCATGTATATTAAGCTAAAAATTATTACAAACTGCATCTCTAAATTATAAGATCTTTGAGCTTGTATAATAAAGTTAATTTGGACAAAAAGTTCAGATAGGTAAAATGCATGCTTAAATTCAGGTATATTAAAACAAAAATGTGTATATATAGCAACACTAAGCAGTTTGGCTTGCATTGACCGAACAAGTTGTTATTCATCATTAAGCAAAAAGAGTTTATGAAATAGTACAGAGAAATCAAAGAAAGAATGTGGAGATGGACAGACTTACAGTTATTCCTCGTAAAAGGACATTGTTACCATCCAAAACTGGGAGCAAAGCAAATAGTAAACCCACTACACAATCCTGATATAACAAGTGGTAGAGGAAATATTGATATGCAATATAAGTCTAACTTTTGAGCATATTACTTTATGAAAAGCTAACAAGTTTAACATTTAAACTCAACAGGTGTACTGCACAAAATTGATAAAATTACATGTGACTATTACTGTGGGTCATTATAAACGGGTCCGTCTTCAATGTTAGCTCTACTACAGGAACTGCACACATGTCTATCCTCCGTGTCAACCGTGCTACATTAATAATGCACATTCCCGTCCTCAGTGTCAACCCTGCTATAGTGACAGCGTACTTATCCGTCCTCCGTGTCAATCTTGCTACAAGAGCACAGACGTCAGTGGCGGATCTAGGATCCTGGATCAGTGGGACAATTTATTTAAAAAATAAAAATTGATAATTATCATTACCATATGAGATAGTTTGATTCAAATACGAAAATAAGATGTACAAAATATAAAGTTTTAAGATAAATATTTGCATTTTATTAAAATAAGAGGGTGCATTTACTTACTCTTATATGTGAACTGGTAAGGATGTTCAAATACATAAAATTAGGAGTTCAAAATATAAAATTGTGGGTGTAAAATATAATATTTTTTTTACATTTTATTAAAATAAGATGATATATTTACTTACTCTTACATGTGAACTGGTAAGGAGTTTCAAATACATAAAATTATAGGGTGCAAAATATAAAATTATGGGATGCAAAATATAATATTTTATGGCAAATACTAGTGATTTTATTGAAATGAGGGGGTGCATCTGCCCATCCTCAAACCTATATGGCGGACGTCAACCCTCAACAGTCGGATCTCCCTGGCCAACAACAACAGCTTATTTGTTATGCTTATTCAAATAAGTGTAACCACTTTATTTCCTAAAATATCTCTAGCTATCTCCAAGGGATTATCTACAAGCTATTACTTATCTACAAGTAACAATATATCTACAAGATAAACATTATCTCTTATTCAAATTATATAACTGCTTGCTATTATCTGTTATCTTATCAACAAATTAATTAACAAACAAACGTCCAATGCCCATTCTCCATGCTAAAAATACAGGTTTTTTCTAAACTTTTACTCACTCAATAACTCATCACTCATTCACCATCCGAGACACACTTGGAAACCTTATATTCTTCTTTATTCCGAGACCACCTCAGACTTTTTTACTCAGTTATACTTCCATAATTGATGTACTTACTTGAACGTCAGAGTCTTTTCCTTTGTTTTGCAGGTCCCCCTCCTTAACAAGGCTGACTCACTGTCCGACGTTCAGAGTCTGGAACCAACCAGGATCCCGTCTAACTCAGTACGTAGAATTTCTAGATTTTGTTAAGAATAACAAGAAACCTGAAAAATAAGGTCCCAATTGTAACTTGAACATGAAGAGCATTATTACTATTCTGCTCCACTAAAAACTTCACCTGGTAAAAGGTAAAAATAAATAATGAACCCATGCTTAGAATCTATTAAAAACCATTGATAAGAATGTATACAATGCCTCGAGGTTGGAAACCCTAAAACCCAATCAAAACATAGAAATTAAATCAAAAGACGTTGTTTAGAATTTTCCATCTCACTTTTTTATTCAGTCTCTCTTAACAACGAATGATTGTGAAAAATGCGTCGAGCGCTAAGCTGATGAAGTTTGCGAAATGGAATTTGAAGTGTGAAATTTCTTACATGCTGTAAGAAAGAGGAACAAAGGGAACAACGAGTGAGAAAAACAAAGAGAAAGAAAAGAGTGTGAAAGCAAAGTACGAAGAGAAAGAGAAGAGAGTAAGAAGAAATTTCGATGATCTTCAATCAAAACCCTAAGCGATTTGGGAAACTCAGGGTGAAATCCACAAACCCTAAGAAATGGAACAAATCGCTCACTAAGAAATTGAAACAAATGCTTAGGGTTAAGAAAGAGAGACAAAAGTGAGAGTATGAGATGTTTGCGTTAGAGAGAGACAAAGAAAGAGGGGGAATACGGGAAAAAGGAAAAGTTTTAAAAAAGAAATATTAAAACATTCTTGTGGCGGTTAAATATGAGTAAAAAATCATAATACTTCTGGCGATTTTTTGTCACCGCCAAGAAAAAAATGTCACTAAACACTAACTTAATTGTAGTGTCTTAATGAAATTTTTATCATTAAATGATAATGTGATATTGATTTTATTATCATATTATTTTATTCTGAATTTTTACGCTTCATTTTATTATTATATTATATAATTATGATTTAATTAACTTATATATTTTTTTCTCTAACAGATTTGAAGTCTAAGTCTCTTGGGAATGCAGGAACAATAAATTAAAACTAGTTGAAAAAACTTTATTATTAGTAATTGTCCTATTATTTCTTATTCATGAGAATTAAAAATAATACAAAAAATTTATAATAATTCATATATTTTATTCAATCAAGATTAACTAGTACTAATTAACTGAAGTTGAAATAATAATTGGATGCCAAAGTGTGATATTTAGATACCGCGGCCTAGAAAAAACAGATGAAAACATCTTCTGAAAGTGCAAAGGACACGGCGATGAGAAGGAAAAATGCAAAAGAATAAGCCTTTTAGGTAGTTCAATTTATCCTGTACTGCATCAATAATATATACACGAATTTGTATTGTAATGATCACCCGGATTCCTTTGGGTGGCAATTACAATGGTCTGTTCAAATTAAAATGTCTTGTATATGTTAGGCTTAAATAAGAAATTATTGAATTGAATTGATGTGTTCAAGGTAAATTGCACTGTCTCCCCCCTAAAAGGAAAGATACTAGCATAACTATATGCATTTTTACTGGTTCGTTTTTTTTCTTTTTTGTTTTAATTTTTTTTATATAATGCATTTTCTCCGTGCTAAAAGTTTTTTTTATTTTATTTTATATACTCAAGCTAAAATTAGTCACCCATCTTAATTTTTTATATTGCTTTTTAAGTTTAAACAAGTTTCATCTTCATCTTTTAAAGTGTTTATATTAGATTAAATCGATTGTTTCGATAATTTTTTAAACCAACTATATATTAGTTTTAGCTGACATGATAAATAATGATTTTAATATGGCATCTGTCACGGTTAAGTACGTCCCATCAAATTGACCAATTTAATTTTTAAGAGGTCAATTTTTTTTTTAAACTTATAAAATCAAACTAATTTTTTAAAAAAAAGAACAAGACAAGGGATACAAATATAGTACTGTAGCCTAAAATTAAACCCGTATCATCATAATAAGCTGAATTAATGCCAATCAAGTTTTTTCAAGACCACTCGATTGTATCGCCTGTGAAAGCAAAGTATGCTATATATATAACCTTAGCACAATTGAAAAGATGGATTAATTGAAGAGTCTTCACAAGATGACAAAGCAAAATTTTCCTTTGGGTTGCTCTGTTGTTTGCATAAGCATAATCTTAATCCAGTTCATTGCTTCAATGAATTTCAGCACATCCCAGAGCCTCAAAAACGAAACTAGTAGTATCAGTACAAGTATCACCACTAAGGCCTTTTTCATATTTGGCGACTCTACTGTAGATTCTGGCAACAACAACTACCTAAATACTATTCCTGAGAACAAGGCAGATTACAAACCATATGGACAAAACGGTTTTTTTCAAGAACCCACGGGAAGATTCTCAGATGGTCGTGTCATTGTAGATTTTATAGGTATGCGTTAACATATATGTCCTATTTTCTTTTTCAATGTTAAATTTATTTTCAAATGCACAACTCTATTATTTATGGAGGATGTAAATCAACTGTTATGAGTTGTTTTAGCTTAATTAGTAATCTCGAGTTTAAGTTTACGTTAAATACTCAAAAAAGAAAAAGAATTTTACTGCTGATAATAATTCTACCGACACAAATAAAATTACTCCCAGTAAAGGATACTGGGGTCTACACAAAAAAAAAAAACTCTATTATTTTCAATGTTAATAATTCAATGACCATCATAAGACACGTTTTGGTGATTTCATTGAATTTTCTTTGTTTTTGAAGCCAAATATTATAGTTTATCATTGGTGTGTGCTAAATTAACTTTGATTACACATGCTGAGACATCTGAGTATTTTTTATGTATTTTCTTCTTTTTTCGATACAGCTGAATATGCTAAGCTGCCACTACTTCCTCCGTTTTTACAACCAAATGCTGATTACAGTAACGGTGCCAACTTTGCTTCTGGTGGGGCCGGTGTTCTTGCTGAAACCAATCAGGGACTGGTAAAATCACTTAATACATTGAATAAGCATGTGATATTTAAAAGATTGCTACTAGTATCTTAGAAATTAACATCCTTCATTGTTACATTGACATGTAACTTATGAGCCAGACTTATGTAGAACTCTATAATATATTGCGATTTATATATAGGTGATTGACCTTCAAACACAATTAAGTCACTTTGAAGAAGTGACGAAATTATTATCAGAAAATCTTGGAGAGAAGAACGCAAAGGAATTGATCTCAGAAGCAATTTATTTCATTAGCATAGGAAGCAACGATTACATGAGTGGATATCTTGGTAACCCGAAAATGCAAGAAAGCTACAATCCTGAACAATATGTTGGAATGGTCATTGGAAACTTGACACATGCAATCCAAGTAAGCCTAATTAGCTGCAATATTTAATCAACTAAGTAAAACCCAAATTAGCTTTCTTAATAATAATAATAAGTAACAATTTTTTATCTTATTATGAGTGTACAGAGCCTATATGAGAAAGGGGCTAGAAGGTTTGGGTTCTTAAGTTTGTCTCCTTTGGGTTGCTTGCCAGCTCTTAGAGCTCTAAACCAAGAAGCCAACAAAGGTGGTTGTTTTGAAGCAGCTTCTGCTCTAGCTCTAGTAATGTTCTCAGAAGCCTCGAGCATGTCCTTGAAGGATTCATGTACTCTAACTCTAATTTCTATGATTGGCTTCGAGATAGAATAGACAACTCCGCAAATTATGGTATGTATTGTAATTTACAACCAATTAATTAAGAGAAGCTTTATGAATACACTTTTAACACAATTCTTTAAACACGTTTTTATTTGATTAAAATTTATTGAAAATTATTAAATTAGAATAGAAAATCATTAAATATGATGTGAGACATATACAATTTTGTCAATTTTAATAAATTTTAACTAATACCACATCCTTTTCATATCTTTTAATGTTTTAGTTTTTTTATTTTTTTTAATCAAAACATTTGATGCTTTAAAATTTCAAAGTCTAATTAATACAGTTTTCTCAAGTATATCCTTATTTAATACACATTACTAATGATACAAGTATAAAAAATCAAGGTATTATATAAGATCATAAATATAACAATTTTTAGTTCATTAAATATTTCTTAATTTATATGTAGTAATCGTAAACATAAGATATGTAAAGAAAATAGTAAAAGAGTGTGTTCAAAAGTCTCTATGACAAAAAAAGTGTGCTCCACCTTTCTCATTATTAATCATTCTAACTGTCACTATTACCGGCCAATCACAATTCTTAACTACTCAAATTTTGTTTTCATGAAAGGCTTTAAGGATGGAGTTAATGCTTGCTGCGGAAGTGGACCTTATGGGGGTGTCTTCAGTTGTGGAGGAACAAAGAAAGACATAGAGTACTTCAGCTTATGCGACAATGTTGGTGAGTATGTATGGTGGGATTCTTTTCACCCAACAGAGAAGATCCATGAGCAATTCGCTAAGGCATTATGGAATGGACCACCTTCCTCGGTAGGGCCATACAATTTAGAAAACTTTTTCAACAAAGAGATCAAGCTCACTATTGCTGATGTAGTTGATGCTCCACAAATTCAGAATGGAGAATTTCACTACTGAGTTTATTTATAAAAAATAAAAAAATAAAAAAATAAAAATAAAAATAACTTTTGAAATTTTGAATATTTGTATGATATATACAAATTCAAAATATGAACAAAGTGTGTGTGACAGTAGTGTTATATGGTAAAAATGACGATTTCAAATGGATCTTAGACTCAATGAATTTTATACTCTTTTGTTACTAATCTTTTCACTATTTATTTATTCATAATTGTTGGGGATAAATGTTTATGTCCAACATCCAATCTATAATGGTTATCAATTTTAATAAAGAATTATTTTTTATTTTATTATCATATTTATTATTAATTTGACAAGTCCTTGATTAAAATTATAGACTAATGAGAAACAAGTCATTTATAATTTTAATCTAAATTGTTCTTGATCGTAAGATTATTATGAATAGGATATCAATAATCCGAATAGATCAATATATATGTAATGATCTTTATTGGATAAAAATTAATAGATCTCATTTATTAAATTACATATATAGATGATGTATATGTGGATGTCATTATTGAGCTGACTCAATTGAAA
>PYAF01001946.1:140278-169350 GCA_007407185.1 Glycine tomentella
CTTGGAAGGAACGGGAGGTTTTGGAGTGGGGGTTCTGGAATCACTTGGACCTGAAGGGGCACGAAGTATTGATTTTCTCTTCTCTTCCTCAGGAAGGGGCAAACCGTAAAGCCAGAAGGCAACACGGGGAGAACATGCATCGCGAATTTCTTTTTCTTGCTTGGGGGTATATTTCATGGTGGAAAACAAAAGAGGCACAGGAAACTAAAGAACGAGAAGGGGCAAAAAGGTGCAGAAGGGGTCGATATTTAGGGTTCATACACTAAAGGAGAAGTAAAAACAATTATCATGACAACAAAACAAAGAAGATAGTGAGCAGTTAGATACCTGAAGATGGCAAGAATGACGAAGAACAGAACTCCAGGAAAAGCGCTGGGAGAAGCAAGGAAGCAAAAAAGCAGAGATGCTACGGATGCAGGAAAAGCACAACGATGGAAATGCAGAAGGTGTGAAGGGCAACGCAAAATGAGAGTGTTCTAGTGAAACGAAACGGAAAGGGCGCATTAAACAAGAAGTGTAACCGCCAAAATTCAAAAATTATTGAGTAATAACTGCTGGTTATGAAAAGACGCAAAGAGACAAAAACGTCATTAACCCAGAAAAGCAATGATTAAAGCGTGCAAGAAAAACTGATCAGACGGGACACGTGGCAGTCGAAGAGAAAGAGACGCTCCATTCCCCTATGATCATAGGCGTTCATTTGTCCATGCTTATAGCTGTCTAAACGGCTATGAAAAGACAAGGGCAGGCCGACATTGGAATTGACAGGGAGTAAGTAGCAGACTCGGTCAGATGATGTGCCACATTCGCAAGGGGCAGGTACGAAGTACGCCTCGGCATGAATAGACACCATCTCGGCTCGGACATCAACAATCTCGGTTTGGATGAATGTCACCTCGGCTAGGGTTGAAAGCATATCGGCTCGGATGATGATCATGTCGGTTCGGACCTCGAATCCTGCTTAGGTATTACCTAAGAAGCGTAGTCGGCATTATTTTGATACATCCCGGCCATCCAGAATGCTAGAAGACCGGGCTGAGGGGCATCTGTTACGGATAAAGCAACATTCCATATAATAACTGCACTATTCTTCATCAAGTAACCACCCCCGCAACAAGGGAAGCGGTTAGTATCTTTCAGTTACCACCATCTCCGGAAATCAAGGAAGGAGGTTGTGCTCAACTGAGATAATGGGGCCTCAAGGGCCGTTATCAGCGTTCAGGTATCAGCCTATAAATACTGTTCAATCCATGGTGAAAGGTACACAATTCTGGCTCTCTCTTTTCCTTCACACCAGCACACACCGCACACCCCAATTCATCGTGTTCGCCGTGCTGTGATCTTCTTCCTTGGGTTGCTTCATTTCCATAAGCTTCTCAAGAGAGAGAGAGTTCGATCCAACATTAAATCATCCAACACCACTTGTTGGACATTTCTGTTCTCTCTGACCAGAACACCTACATAATAATTTATAATAATAAATAATTATATAATATTTATAGTTTGATCATAGCAATAAATTTAATTTTAGAGTATAAAAATATAGATTGATCACAACCATTTTTAAATGTTCATCAACCACTAAACCAATACAAATTTATTTTTAAAGAAAATATATAATATAAATTATAAATTATAGTATATATTATTCTCAATTTGGTCTCACTTTATAGGAATTTTTCACCTAAATAATACAGAAAAATAAAATAATTATCCAAATAACACAATTCAAAAAATATTTATACAAATGATACAAATCATTGTGTATGGTGAAAAATCGGTCCCCTCAAATCAATTTCTCACATTCCTTTTTTTTTTTTTGTTTTGAACATTATGAATGAACCAATTTCATAACGTATTTTTTTTCTTTCAAAATCGACCTTACTACATAGGTTCCTCAGAATTGATGTCCTAAGGCATTTAAAAAAAATACAGTTCAAGATATGAACTGTGTTTTTTATTTCTTCGTTCTTTTCTTACACTTTTTGTAGAATGGTTTTTTTTGTTTTACTTTTTTTAGTTTACTAATATATATATATATATATATATATATATATATAATTTATCTAGAATAACATTTAAGAAAAATCCAAATATTTAAATACTCAATATAAATATAATTTAGTTAAATATTTATGAAAAATACATATATTTAAGTGATCTAATTATTTTACCTAAACAAATTAAATAAATAAAACATGTTTCATATTTAAGTGATTTTTCTTTTTTTGTTATTTCCTTTTTAATTTTTTTGTTTTTTAAATTGTTTTTTTAAATCCCTCTTTTGTTTGTTTCCTTTTTAATTATCTATATTTATGTTTAAATTGTTTAAACTGAAAATAATTTGTAGTTTGAGAACATTTTGTATTATTTTTTTATTTCTTTTAATTTTATTTGTAGCTTAAAATGAAATAAAGTTTATTTAAGAGAAAGTCTTGTTAAAAAATAATTTTAAGATGATACTTATACTACATTTTAAGATGACACTTCTATTATATTTTAAGATTAGTTTATTATCCAATATAAATAAAAATTAGACTAATGTAAAAACTTTAATTTAAAATAGATCTTTAAATAGACTAATAAATCAAATTAAACTTTTAAATAAATTAAAACTAAAAATAAAATCTATAACAAATAATAAATCAAACTTAATCCTTACATTTTTTACATACTCATTAACATAATTTATTTTTTTACATGTTTCTTTTCTTATCATATCCTAAATCCTATCAAGCTTATATTTGTATAATTATTTTTTCTCTCTCCCTAGATTTCTAATAATAATATTGTGAATGTTCATTAAACATTTTTTCTATCAAATGATATCACTTAACATATTTATACATATCAAATGTTTTAAATTACTAAGAAGAGACTAAAATTGAATAAGATTTTAAAAGTAATTTTTTAAATTAGAAAAATATTTAATGATAAATATATTTTATTTTATTTTCAAATTTTAATTAAATAAAAACATTTAGCTTATTAAAAATAAGTGGAAAAAGATGGGAATAATAATAAAAAGAAAAAGAGAATGTAGCAAATGAGGAAAAGAAGATAAAAAAATATAACGACAAGTTGAATTGAACTAAAATATTTAAATTCGAAACAACAAAACAAATTTTAAAATACAAAGAATATGACATAAATTCAACGTTGTTGGCTTAAGCCTACACGGTAGGGGCAATTTTTTTTGAATGACCTCAGAAGTGATACATGGAACATCACTTTGGTTGATCCGGTTCTCGAATATCCTTCTTGATGTGGATATGAGAGGAGACAAGACAATCCTTAGTATTATTTTCTTGTCTGGGTCTGGGTAGATTATTGGCTCATGACACGGTGAACAATACGCTTCATTACACAATTCTCCAAACAATTCTTTGTATACGTTAGAGACACTTTCCAATTTATACACAGGATGCATGTAGCTCTTGTACTTATGATGAGCATGTTTACAAGTAACAACAACATGAGAACAAGGCATGTGTAATTTCTGGAATTTATCACAGTCACACCACCTTTTGTCCAGCCTAAACATGAAATCTCGAGCAGGTTGAACCTCTCTTGGGTTTATTATCTCTTGGACCAAGAATCGTGTATCACGTTGATCGAACTCAAGAATAGTGTGAGCGTTTGCCTTTCTCTGAGTCTTTGATGGCCTTGTTTAGTACTTGGTATAAACTTGGCCAGATGCAAGCATTGTTACGACTTCTCTCCCTTTTTTGTTGAACAATGCATTACACCTTAGATATGTTAATTTTACTAGAACACCTATTGACAAATTTCTTAATTTATTGAGTACCGAATTGATCGACTCAACAAGATTGGTGGTCATTTTCCCCATCGCTTGCCACCATCCTATGCGAGAGCTATTTTTCTCGTGGAATCTCATTGAGCTAATTAATTGTTCGGTCAACATTTGCTTCCTCCCTCAGAATGTTGTAGTGGTGATTGAACATAGGCTCTATCCTTGCATATGCTGAATAGTTATAAACATACAATTTCAATATTGTGAATAATACAAAATGAAGTTATATTTAATATGAAGAGAAAGAAGTTTGGCACTCACCCATATTGATAATTAGTTTTTTGATGACATTGTTCTTGTACCTCCTCATGTAATTCTGTGCAATGTGTCGAATATAAAACACATAAACAAAATTTTGTGTCGTCCACCCACTATCACGTCTTTAGTAGGTACTTTTTATTGACTCATGCCTGTCTGAAATCAAACACAGACTATGTTGTGAGGTGACTTGTCTTTTTAAATTTTGGAGGAAGAAGAGTCATGCTCCTGTTGATTCACTCTCGACAACAACAAAAGCTATATAAAGGATTTTATTGTTGCCATCATGTGTAACTACCATAAGAAGGGTTCCCTTGTAATAACCATACAATCATGTTCCATCGACATGAACCATAGGCTTTGAATATGGAAACTCATCGATACACGGTCTGAAACTCCAAAAAAGACAATGGAACATGAAGAAATCTTCTACTACTTGACCTCCTTACCATGGCATTGGTCATGTTTCCTTTTCCACGACCATATCAGGAAGAAATTTATGCATAGCTTGCAACAATCTCAATAAATCATGGTACAATCTTTTCCAGTTGTTGTAGATGTTTTCAATAGCTTTTTTCTTTGCCAACCATGATTTGAGGTACGTGGTGGTGTATCCTTCAGTGCTTTTGATGTGTTCTATCAAGGTTGACATTGAAATTGTTGAATCGTTTTCAATCAAGTTATGGATGCTTTTGCTGATGAGCAAATACGACAACTTGGCATGATCTTGTGAAATTAATGGATTTGAACATGAATGGGGTTCACATAGCTTTCTTATTATCCACTACTTACTTGCAAGGGTGTATGATGCCATGCACCTCCAAGCACAACTATCATCATCACAAATGACAATTAGCTTTGTTGGGTTTGATAGTTGTGTCTTATAGTTAGCTCCTTTGCTCACATGACACTGTTGCAAAACATATTGTACTTGTTTTTTTCAAGAAACACATCCCTTCAAAGAGAGCCCCCACTAGATATTGAACTTCTTCGTGATTCAAGCTATGGCCATATTCAGAATCTTAAAATTTGGATTTTTTAAAATTTTGCATGTGTGGTGGTATGTAGTATGATGGTACAGTTGTGATTGGTGAAACAGACTCCGGTTCTTCCTCATCATCTTCCTCCTGGGGTTGATTATGTAGAACTTCGTATTCATCCTTACTAAAGAGACCAAGTTCTTCGTTAGGTAAGTCATGCTCTACTGTAAACCCAGGCTCGTTTGATCGAATTGATGAGGTAGGCTCTACTACAGGGTTCTAAGGTATAGGTGAGGTTGATACTCAGTAGAATCAAATGCTTGTCTAAAAAATTGGTAGGAAATGGTGCATAAAGAAGTTGGGTAAAAGAAAATGTGTTTGGTTCAAATAAATTTTGTTGTGGTTGGGTTAAAGCAAAAGTGTCTTGGGTTGCATCAGATGTGTGTGAATAATGGGACTGAAGATAATATTGTGGTTAATGAGGTACTGGTTCAGGGTTTAGGGTGGGAAGTGTATTCCCCTCGATGTTTGCATACAAATGACATTGAAGAATCTTAGTTTGCAAATAACATAAATCATAACTTTCATGTCTTCGTCGTCAACAAGTTGGACTACTATAAATTTCAGCATTCCGCGCTCTGCTACTTTAGGTATCGGAATGAAATATCACATACTTGGTCCAATGGTTGAAGACATATCCTTTTGTGGATTTTTCTTTTCAAGATTTCAAGTGTGAAGCCTCGCTTTGTTTGAAAGAACAATGGGTGGGGGCTTTGAAACATATCTCATTCATCTGTTTTGATTATTTGACCATTGTAGTGCACTAACCATTTGACAGATTAGGAAAACATCTTGTGTAATAGAGAAAGAAATGTTACAAAGGGTTTGTGTTTGCAAAGTTGGAATAAAGTAATAGAGCAAGGAAGTGTTGCGCGGATGTGTTAAACAAAGGTGGATATGAGTTCTATATATAAGGGTTAAGGTTAAGGGTTTACGACCTAGGGTTAGGGTTTGAAGCATTGGATTCCCTAACGTGAATAAATGAGGATTTGAAGCATTGGATTCTCTAACGTGAATAAATGATGATCTGAAATAAATTAGATTCCCTAATGTGAATAAATAAGGATTTGAAATAAATTGGACCTGTGAGTGAGAGAAAAAGAACAAAAGAAGTTCTATCTACTCTTAAGTGTATGGTCCGGGGTAAGGGTTAAAGGTTTACAATCTAGGGTTAGGGTTAGGGTTTGGAGCATTGGATTCCTTGACATTAATAAATGATGATTTGAAATAAATTGGATTTCCTGACATGAATAAATGAGGATCTGAAGTAAATTGGACCCGTGAGTGAGAGAAAAAGAAGAAAAAAGTAACATCAGAGAAAAGAAGTTTTGTCTCCTCTTAAGTGTATGGTCTGGGTTAAGGGTTAAGGATTTACGACCTAGGGTTAGGGTTTGAAACATTGAATTCCCTGATGTGAATAAATGAAGGTCTAAAGCATTAGATTCCATGACATTAATAAATGATGATTTGAAATAAATTGGACCCATGAGTGAGAGAAAAAGAAAAAAAAAAACAAGTTTTTTCTCCTCTCAAGTGTAGGGTCCGGGCTAGGGTTAGGGTGACTTTTAGTGGCCATGGGTCAGTTAATATACTAGGATTAGGGTTTATGCGACAGACATATGGACTGAGGTTGAAATAATGTTTATTTGTATCAGCTGTTTTGGTTAAAATAATATTTCATTCCCATAGTTTTCATGTTAATAAAGCTATTGAAACAAATTTTGGGTCTCGATTCGGCCCTCAAACGCATTAACTTAGTGGCCAAAAACAAGAAAAAATTACTTAGACATGAAGATTTCAATCCACGAGGGCAACTTTTGGAACTTAGATTCTTATTTGTATCAGCTGTTTTGGTTAAAATAATATCTCATTTCATAGCTTTCATGTCAATAAAGCCATTAAGGCTACTTCTAGGTCTCAATTCGGCCCTCAAATGCATTAAGAAGTTGTCAAAAATAAGAAAAAATTACTAACACTTGAATATTTCAATCCATGAGGGCAAGTTTGGGTACTTAGATTTTTATTTGTATCAACTGTTTTTGTTAAAATAATGTTTCATCCTCATATTTTTCATGTCAGTAAATCCCTTAAGACAAATTTTGGGTCTCTATTCGACCCTCAAATGCATTAACGAAGTTTCCATAAACAAGAAAAATTACTAACACTTGAATATTTCAATCCATGTGGACAAGTTTGGGCACATAGATTTTTATTTGTATCAATTGTTTTTGTTAAAATAATGTTTTATTCCCATAGTTTTCATGTCAATAAAGCCATTAAGAAACCTTTCGGGTCTTGATTCAGCCCTCAAACACATTCAAGAATTAGGGGAAAAAACAAGAAAAAAATTACTAACACTTGAAGATTCCAATCGATACTTCAAACTTTTAGCATTAAGACACATATGATGACAACTCATAAATACAACAATGAAAAACACACATGATGACTACAAATCATTAAATAATAAAATAACAGTCAAATAAATTGGGGTATTTTCTTCAAAACTCAATTCAAGGTTCATTGTTTTCATCGAGGTATTCGTCCAAACCTTCCAAATTGAACGATTTGGTAGAAATTGGTGGTGGATGTGCACAATGTTTGTGTGAGTGTGTCTGTGGTGGTAATATATAATTCCAGGCATGTAAGCTTGGAGATATCTGTGAACATGGAAAACATAGTCATTACGTCCTCATCATCGTGCAACATGCATGCCCTGTACTGACCACAATCACCAACAAATGATATAAGTAATAAAAAATGTATATTCTTGACCACTTTACCATTTGGTAGACTAATCCTGTTTCCAATTGCTTGCTTCAAGGCATCAAATGACATTATATTTTCAAGTTGAACAATCTTTGGTGAATCGCTTACAAGCGTTGAACCATGTTTAGTTGTTATAATGATGCCATCATAATACACAATTGCATTAACTGATGATGAAGTCATGGTTTAGGGTTGCAAAAAGGTTTCTGATTGAGGTGATGGATCAAACTACCTCAGTGCAGACCATATTTATAATCTTTAATGGGTTTTCAAAGACACTTAAAAAAGAACAACCAAGATCTTACCGACAAAATGAACGGCCTAGATATCACCGATTGGAGCAATGCACGTTGAATGGCCAAGATCCCACCGACAAAATGAATGGCCTTGATATCATCAATTAGAGCAACGCAGGTTCAACAGCGAAGATCCCATAGATAAAATCAACGACCAAGATCCAACCGAATGAACTGTGTTACCGTTAGATTTTTCTATAAATACAATGCATGTATTGTTATTATATACAATAACTCACAGACTCAGTTTTTTTGGTTCTCATATATCCCTCTTTAACTTCTTCTTCATGTTAGTACCAAAGCCTAAACCATGACATCTACAACTACTCTTTTTCTTTGGAAACAACACCTTTATAGATCTAGAGAAGTATATAATACATTATGTTTAATTGAATGTTAATTATGTTATGATTCACAAAAAATGATGTTGTTATTATTTGATTTCTGCAGGTAACAAACAATGTATACCAGTCATATGCTCAGCCAATGCCCTCTCTAGATCCCATAATTGAACCTTTGTTGCTTTAAGCTGGGTTTTTAGATGTTGCAAAGCTTGGGCAAGTTAAAATCAATGACGTTTAATGACTGCTTTAGTTGAAAGGTGGAGACCTGAGTTACACATGTTTCATCTTCATGTTGGTGAATGCACAATCACCTTGGAAGATGTTGCTCTTCAACTGATTCAACATATTGTGATTAGGAACAAATGTGCACAAAATATATAGGTGTTATTCTCCCAGAGAATGCACTGGTGGAATCAACACTTAAACTAAAATGGTTAAAAGAACACATGCTGACTCTCCTAGCAAAACCCACACCACAACAACTAACAGGTCATTGTAGGGTATACATTTTAGGGCGGATTGATGGGGTGTTGATGCCAGACAAGTCAGGGAACAAAGTTCACCTGATGTATCTATCCCTGTTAGCAGATCTTGATCGTCACCAGTACAACTGAGGTTCGACATGTTTAGCACATTTGTACAGAGAAATGTGCAGGGCTATTTATCCCACATCCAAAAAATGAGAAGATGTACATTGTTGTTACAGTCTTAGACATGGTATCATATTTCGTCTATTCAACCAAGGGTCGAGCGTCAACCGTCATATCCATTTGCAAATAGGTAAACAAAAAATCCTCACTCAAATAAAGTCCATTTTTTGGTAATGTATTTGACACTATCATATCACATTTCACTATATAGACCGACAGAGACATATGGTTGTGACACCCATTTACCGTGTAGCTAATAATTAAATAAAAAACTGTTTCAAAATAAAGTAGTAAATTTAAAACTTTCATAATCACGCGGTAAAGGTCATCACATATGTAACTCAAATAATTCAAACTCAAATAAATGCTAAAATTGTCAATAAAAAGTATTGGCTCAAATTTGGCCTTACAATTCCTTAAAACCTAATCAAAATTAAGAAATAAAAATCACTAATTTAGTTTTAAAAAACATAGATATAAAACAATAAATCAATCCCCGATGTCACAAAATAAACTAAAAATAAAAAAACAATAAACAGAGGCCTAAGCCTTTCCTCCAAAATCATCATCATGACCTTGTGGAACTTCACTTGCAAGAGTGACATTTAACCTAAACACAAACAAGACAAATAAATAAGGAGGGAGATACATCTCAAAAACATTTAAAACTCAGACAAGACATGAAGAGAAAAGATATATTATAAATAATTGTATCACACAAACACACAACATTTACTTTAAATGCCTTATACACATAGACATACTTGCAGTATATTCACATTTAACTTATAGATTCTCATACATGTGATACCATTTCGAAAAGACTTTGTGAATGTAGTCTGAGAGTCCATGTAGTCGACGAATTGTCACACAATGGGCAACCTGACACTATCACTCTCATCGAGAAGACACTGTCGGTGGTGCGTTAAGGTGTTCCAACCTTGCAAAGATACCCCAACCCATGTGATCAGCATAAGCTTAAAGGACATTCCAAACTGTTGCACCCCCAAGGTCAGAGTCATACGTTAACTCATTCATGACCTCCCCGGTTAGGTTCATAAATGTCCTCTACTTTAAAGCACATGCAGAACATGATGCATGGTTCACAAACAATATGTACATGATTTATTTTTAAAGATCCTTGGAGAATCCTATCCCGTGGGGATTAGGTTCTCCTAACACTTTTCACAACACATACGCATACCATGCCATATTACTTTCACATATATTTGTGGGCATCATGCATTCAGTAATAATATCAATTATAGACATATTCACTTATTCACACATTAACCTCGTGATATCACTTCATTCACAAATCATAAGTATAAACATAAAGTGTTATGATAATGTTCACAAAATACAATAATAACTTTTGAGTTCATGTCATAATAAAAAATTACATACCTCATTGCTCAGAGGCTCCTCGCTATGCGAAAGTAAGGAGGAATGATATTGTACACAATTCTACCCTTGTATATGCAAAAAGATTATTTCTAACCTATAATCAACAAGTTACTAAGACACAACTTTATCATTGTGTCAGAACTTGCCCTCAATTTATGTCATAATAACACTACAAAATCATATGCACTAATTATAATAAAAAATAATATAACACACATACACGTAAAATTACAACTTTTAAAATCTAACATAAAAGTATAACTTTCACATGGACATGTTAAAATGGCTAAACCAAATGAAAATTCAATTGAAAGCTCTTTTTCGTTCAATATTTAATTAACTATATATTGTCACATCCACACCAAAATCTCAAAATGATATATTATCACCCATCCATTCACGTTTCCATATATATATATATATATATATATATATATATATATATATATATAATTAACCATCCAAATGTGTGTAGAAAAGACTATGGTGCAATTAGAAAGCTTCCGTGTATAATTACCTATGTACAACAACATCACGCTTCTAACATAAATACAACAACAATCTATCTAATTTTCCAAATCCATTATTGCGGAAAGAAATATCGATCTGTGAAACCGCAATCGCTTAATCAAATGGAATAGGCAAAGCATGAGAGAAAAGCTTAAATGCATGTGGATATCCAATTGGAAAGACTTTTGCCAATTACAGTATATAATATACTAGATAGAAATCAGTAACACCAAAAGAATCTCTAGATTAATTACTTTGTACGCAGAGTTTGCAATCACCGTCACAAAAATTAGCTAAAAGGTCAGGGGACAACAACAACGAAATAAAATTATTCAACCCTTTAAAATCAATCAAAATCCCTAAATGAGGTAGAAGGAAAAACACAAAATCACAAACAAACACTCCTAAAATCAAATCACAACAATGATAAAAATGCTTCAAGTATTCGCAATCTTCTAAAAATTTAATCACGATATAAACATAAATCTTGGATTATGAACTTTACCTATGGCTCATTGCCACTCATACAAGAGAAGAGAGAACCCACTCTCCCTTACCTCAATTATGTGTTTCTCAAAATAAAGTGGCGGAAACGACGATCCTCTATCCTTCATCCATTTGCAATTATGACAGCACGATCCCCAAAGAGAGCGAAAAAACAAGAGACTTGATAAGGAATACTCTAGATTTTGAGAGAACCTATCAGCTTTTATAGTTTAATTGAGTTTTCCAAGACTTTAGGCCCAAAAACATTTAACCCAAATAATTTAATTATCATTATAAAAAACCAAATAACAAAATATTTAATAAAAACTAATATATTTTTATAAATATATTTTCTTTTTCTAAAAAAAAAGTATGTTACAATGGTTTTCTGGAATCCCACATAATGATGTCATAGGTTACAGGTTAAGATTTGACAATATGTGTAACGATGAGGTTGAACCCTTTATTTTTTTGATTTATTTATTCAAACGTCAATTACGTTATTTTTAAAATTAAAATATGAAGTGCTTGTGTAGCTTTAATTTGTTTTTCAGTGGTAGTATAACATTAAACTGACAGAGTCATGCTTCAATTTGGACTTTGTCAAGACATACCAGATCCACCGCATAATCTTGACAAAGTCCATCATACTGTCATGAGAGGACATAGTGACACAAATTGGGTAGAGGAACATCAATGGGAGATTGCAATTTGGAAGGAAAGACACAAATATGTGTTAATCGGCTAACCAATTATAAGAAAGATTGAACATATGAGTCATTACATGAATTGGTACCGAGCAAAGTTTTGTCTAACACAGTTTGCAACTTATTCAAACGTTGCTACCACATCTCAATCAGCTCTAGACATGGACAACATCCTCCACAAAAAAGTCCACCAGTCATTGCCAGCATGCATGATGAAGAACTACAATCACATTCTCAATCAGATGAATTCACGCCACAATTCATGTCACAACCTCATCATCATCAAGAAGATTATGGGCACAATCCACAATTCTTCAGTGCTAGCAGAGAATACTTTGTAAGCAATCTCATGGTTACAGATCTTCGAACACCGGAGTTTTTATGCATACATGCAAAGTATAATTATACCTTTGTTTGCATTATTTCATCAAAGTATTGTCGACAATTCTTTCACTAATAACTTTGTCCAGGAAGAACAACTTGTTATTCCTGATGAACAACTTAAACCATAACAACATGGACGAGTACGTCAACAACCGACAAGAAATAGGTAACCTCCCATATGTGGAACTGGTGGACACAAACAACATTAATTTTTTGCCCTTGTTAATTATGTCATATTATGTTGATTGTCAGTTTACCCTTGTTGACCGAATGAACATTGAACAATACATTAATTGATTGAGTACTGCATTTTTCTGATACAAATTAGTTGAACATTCATTTCTTCGAGATGATGTGACCCCACGTTGTTTTTTCCCATACGATTTGACCTCACATTGCTTGTTTCAAGACGATGTGACTACACAATACTTTCTACTAGACAATTCGACTAAACACTAATTTTTTCGAATAGCGCAAACCAAACGTAATTAATTAAGATTAACTCTAAACAACAACCCAAATCTGTCATTCTCCCATTCAAGAACACTTATTCCTGGTGCCACTAGGGTTATACAAGCTGCCATGATGAATCGACAATCTAGGGAGCCATTTCCAACTCAAGAATTCAGAGTTTGCATCTACCAAGTAACTCAACGTGAATTTAACAGGAATCCATGGTTATATGCTTTAGATTTCGTTCAATCACAAGGTCAACTATTGTAAAACATTTATTATATTTGATAGACCTAAACATTCAATTGATTGTTGAATTTGTATAATTGTAGGATTGGTAAATGTTGATGACACACCTTACGGGATACCGTTAGGGTCCATTGATTATACTTTTGATTGTGTACCTTTAATGGTCGTCTTTGGTGACATGTGAGTTACGCTCAAGGTAGCCACTTTAATTCGGTCTCTAATACATTGCTATTTTTCGGATATTCATTCATGAGAGTTTTAATTTCATGATCCTACAGGGGCTATTGATGCCAGTATGAAACAAACAATCATAGAAGGTCAAGATTTTAGCCCATACATGATGAACATTCACATTGGTTCTGTCTTAGTTCTGCGAGAGGTAAGTTTCTTACTCTTGTTAATTTCTTATTTTATGTGTTGTATATAGTTTAATTTTTTATTGAGCTGAATGATATACTCTATAGGTGATTATGTTTTGTCCCTTTCCTCTTAACTCCAAATGTTATTTGAATATTACACAACACAATGTTGTTAAGGTAATATTTTTGCATTTTAGGTTACTAATAATTTTGATATTTACAAATTTGCATTGTATGTCCATATGTTCTTAATGTTTGACACAAGTGTTTCCGAAGGAGAATTGACCGTCAAGAAATATGTATCTCGTATGTGCAACATGTCATCAAGTGTGTTTCAACTATCATTTATGTTTGTTTTTTATGGTATTGATATGTATGTTTTAGGAATTTTATGTGTAATATTGTTTTATTTTATGGATTATCGTTTAAGTTCAATCACAATGTCTTTTTAGTAATAGCAGTAGTTCCCGTTTACATTAAATTTTACTATTTAATATTAACTAATAATTAACTAATTATATTATAAAAGAAGATTACTAAGCATTTGGGAAAATAAATATTGAGAAGGATGACACATTAGTAAAATTATCTGGTGTTATTTAAGGATTAATTATTTTAGAAAAATATTATTGTAGATTAATTTATCTAAATAAAATAATTAGATCACTTAAATATATGTATATATATATATATATATATATATATAAATCAGTAAACTAAAAAAATTAAAACAATTTTTTTTAAAAAAGCTTTAACAAAAAATATAAAACAATTTTAAAAACAAAAACAAAACTCAAATAAATAACAATGAAAAAGGAAAAAGGAAAAGAAATTGGTTCATGGAAAACCAATGTAGTAAGGTCGTTTTTGAAAAAATAAATAGCACATTATGTGGGGAACCAATTTCATAACTTAAAAAAAATAAGGTGACAAATAGGTTTAGAGGACCAATTTCTCACCATGCACAGTAATTTGTAGCATTTATATAAATTATTTTTGGGTTGTATTATTTAAGTAAGTTTTTAATTTTTTTTTATTATTGAGGTGAAAATTTTCACTATATAGTTTATACTAAATTATAAATAATAGCAATAATATTATACGTTTATACTATAATAATATATATTATACTATAATTTTATTAAAATTTGAAGTATGAATTCATCAAATTATGTTTATTTATATTATTGTTTAATTTTTTAATATATATTGAGTTAAATTGAACGAATTATTGATCTATTAATTCGATTATTGATCCATTAAGATGTTGTTTTGACAGAATTGATGATCTGATGGGTTTTCAGAACATTTGGGTGAAAATGAAAAAAGGATAGGACGATGAAAAAGAAAAGTACAAAAAGAATAAACATTTGCATTGTAATAATCTGCCCGGATTTCGTTAACCTATTGATCGACAATTACAATGATCTGTCAATATTAACGTGTCTGATGTATACTTAAATAAGAGATTATATATTGAAGAATATTGTCATATTGGAAAGCAAATTGAATTGTATCATACTCATACCCATCTACCAATTGTATTTCATTTTATTAGTATTTTATTTTCATTCATATATTTTTATTTTTTTAAATTAAACTGATGTGGTTACAATATAGAAGTGTTTCTTTTTCTTTTTAAAAAATTTAAAAAAACATTATCGGGTAACCTTATTTAACGTGCTTTAGACAAACATTTACAAAAATGATTACGAAAAAAGGTTAAATTAATTTTAAAATGAAACGATTTATATTTAAATGTTTTTATATTTTTTTAGATAAATGAATCCTTTTATTCCAAAAATACATTAATAAATTTTAATATATTGTTTTTGTCTAAAATTTAATATAATTGTTTTGTAACTACTAAAAACTTACTTTTTTATGGATGAAATTTATTACAAAACACATAGTTTAGTGAAATCTACATCTTGTTTAATGAAAATCTTTTCTAAATTTATAGTTTTTAATAAATTTTAAAGCATTGAAGAGCTTATGTTAAAAGGAGAGTGTTTTTAACTCTCTAATATTTTAAACTCAAATCTATTTTGAATTAGTTTAAATATAATTTTGATTTTTTTTTATATTTTTCAAATTTAAAATTTTATTATTTTAAAAATTTATAATTTTGATCTAATTCTCAATTTTGCAAACATTTATTTCTTATATTTTAATTAATTAAATCATTTATTAATCATATCTTGAATCTGAATGAATATGTTAGGTTTAATGTTTAATTATATTAAAGAAAACATAGGAAAAGTGAAAATTAAAACAAAATTATGAATTCACTAAAATATTTGAAGACTTAATATGGAAGGATTAAAATTACAAATTAAACAAAACAAACAAATCAAAATTATATTTAAGTTATTTAAAAATTTAGAATCAATTTTTCAATGTATGATCAATCATACAAACATTTATCAATATTAATTTGAATGAAATTGGATTTGATCATCATAAAGCTAATAAATACTTTACACTTATGCTATACTCGGTTAAAAGGTGGAAAAAAAAAAAGGGAACTTGCTGGAAGAAAGGATCCATTTCAAAACCTACTGAATTTTCAACACAATGGGTGATGAATGGACTGATAATTAAGATAGCCTTATCAATGAATTTCCAATAGGAAAGCTGCCACGTCAGATACAGGCAAATATGCTGAAAATTTCCACCTCTCATTCCACCACCATTTCTCTCAAAACACACGTTAACATATCCAACATTCCAACCATTTCATCACTCTTCACAGAAACATCAAGCAGCGGAAGAAAGAAACTACAGAAAAAAATAAAGAAAAAGAAAAAAAAGACATGGCTTCCACTTCTGCAGTTTCAATGGCTATGCCAGTAACTTACGCTAGCCAGAAAAGGGTACTGGTGCCTAGCTCTGATGCATTATTCCTCAAGCCACTGCCTCTAAGGTCTTATTCTTCCAAGGCAATGGCAGCATCAAAAGTACCCAATGGAAGGTTTCAAGTGAGGGCCTCCATGAAGGAGAAAGTTGTGACAGGCCTCACAGCAGCTGCATTGACAGCCTCAATGATGGCTCCTGATGTGGCCGAGGCCGCCGTTTCGCCTTCTCTCAAGAACTTCTTGCTCAGCATCGCCGCCGGTGGTGTTGTTCTTGTTGCCATTATCGGTGCTGTGGTCGGGGTATCCAATTTCGATCCGGTCAAGCGAAGCTGATCGATATATCAAGTTCTCAGGCACTACTGTGTTTTTTTTTTTTTTTTTTTTTTTTTGTTACCTCTTGTCATGATATTTCTAATGTTCTTCAGAAATGAAGTGAACCCTCTCTCTTGTGTGTACTAATATGCTACTCTTATGCTACACTTGAGCAGAAGTTTTTCAGTTCTTAAAAAATGTAATTTTCGTTTCGGCACATCATAGAAATAGTTAAATTACGTGTTTATGCTGCTGCATGGGAACGAAATTATGTAGCAGACCAATGATAGATTACATTTTGAAATGATCCAATTCTAGGGAACGTTCTACAATATTAAATATAAATATAGCTGGCAGAAAATTAGAATTGGGGGTTGGGTCTCATGAACCAAGGTTTGTCAACATTTATTGTCTCATCGTGTCTCAGAACAAAATTGTCTTGTCTTCGATGAAGGAAACATGTGGGAAACCCCCAAAAAAAAAAAGGGAAAAATCTAGCATCCACCATCTCTAGCAGTTGTTGTCCTTCCCTGTTGCAGAATTTTCCCCACAATGCAAGTTCAACACTCCTGTCATGATCAGAACTGTCCTTCAGATTCAAAATTCTCTCTGGGTTTCCATTCCATTCTTCCCGAGAAGAGAATGTAATTTATTTGTAATAAGTACCGAATCAAAAACCATTTCTTTCATAGTAACCTTAGCAACAAACTGGTGGAGGCTTTATCATAGGCTTTCCTATCAAAAACCTCTTTGTCACACGGATCACTCCTCTATGTAATCATTTTGTATTTTTTCTAACACATTAAAGTCCAACATTCATTACTATAAGAGTAATTTACACTCTACTTAAGCGATACAACAAATTACTTCTGAGTATCAACCTAGTTCTAGTAGAAAATCGTCATGAGTGATCCATGTGTAATATACTAATTTTGACAAATTACTTGTCTATTGATGATCTAGCACAATTCTCCTCCTTTATTCTTTGGATTGGTTATGAAACCACTGACAAAGTTACCTAACCACATTTACTAAGTCAATCAAATTAGTGTCGTATACTAACAAATAGGCCAACTGAAATTAACAAAGACACAAAGGCCTAAAATAATTTTTTATATACTAAGAAAACCGGAACTTTTTTTAATAAACACAAGAACACAAATATATTTTAGCCTAAAATTAAATGTCTATCGTCATAACAAGCTGAATTAAATATTAATCACATTTTTGCTAGCTAGACCATTGCATTGATTGCATATATCGCCAAAAAAAAGCATAGTATGATATTCAAATAACACTAGAAGAAACATGAAAGGGTGGATTGATTAATTGAAAAGTTTTCAAGATGGAAAAGCAAAATTTTCCTATGGGTTGCTCTGTTGTTTGCATAACCTCAATCTAGTTCATTGCTTCAATGAATTTCTGCACATCCTAGAGCCTAATAAACAAAACTAGTAGTATCAGTACAAGTACCACCACTACTAAGGCCTTTTTCATATTTGGCGACTCCACTGTAGATTCTGGCAACAACAACTACATAAATATTGTTCATGTCACAAATAGACTAGACACTTACTTTTCTGTAAAAGGGTCACAAGCTATTTCGAATGGTTCTTCTGTCGACAACTTGTAGGTTTCTTCAGTGTATATGAGACCAAAAAGAGGGGTACGTACCTGCAAAAGGCACTTCAACGCTCATGTAAGAATTCGGTTCAGAGTTATTAATGATATCAAGTGATTATCCCAAAAGTGAAAATCATTCCTTTTACCTAGGGGATTCTTCGCTTTATATACTGGCCCAACTAAGCCTTGGGTCTATGGACCTATATGTTCTGATTACTAGTTAGGTAATATGTCTCTTAATCCTATATAGGTGCTTATGACCAAGTAATTATCTTTTAAGTGGATTTATTGACTATAATTGTGACCGAATGGTGCTCGTCACTTGTATATGTTGAAGACCAAGACGTGTTCTACGAAATATGTGAACATATGATCGAAAGGGTACCTGGCTTCATAGGATATGTTTCACTAGGTGTTCGCATATGTGTCTTCTCGTCTTGTTCGAATACTTATATGGTATAAATATTATTCCTGAGAACAAAGTTGATCACAAACCATATGGACAAAATGGTTTTTTCAAGTATCCACGGGAAGATTCTTAGATGCTCGTGCCATTGTAGATTTTATAGGTATGCGTTATTTAATATATCGTGTTTTCTTATTTTCAATGTTAAACTTAAAAAGTAGATGGAGATATAATGTGAGTTGGATAGTTAAGGGAGAAGAGAAGAGAGAAAAAGTTGCGGATTCGATTCCCTCTACTAACAAAACTAACATTCTAACAAATTAACATTTGCCGATTGAAAAAAAAATCTTTAAATGTAGATATCTATTATTTTCAATGTTAATTACTCATTGATATTGATTCAGAAAGAGATCATATGATAACAAAAAGAGACAACGAGAAAGAGAGATCATACAACATAGGTTTTGGATACTTAAAGAATTAACTGTTTTCTTGTTGAATTTTTCTTGTTTTTGAAGCCAATATACTATACGGTCCATGTGTACTAAATTAATTAACTTGTATTACATGCTGATACTGTTAGTACTTATCCTGGTTCACTCAATGTGGATCACGTTCAGCTTTTCTCTATATGGGGTGTCTTTACTTGTGGAGGTACAAAGAAAGTGGACCTTATGGGGGTGTTTTTACTTGTGGAGGTTCAAAGAAAGTTAAAGAGTTCAACTTATGTGACAATGTTGGTGATTATATGTGGTGGGATTCTTTTCACCCAACAGAGAAGATCCATGAGCAATTTGCTAAGGAAATATGGAATGGATCACCTTGCTTGGTACGACCGAACACTTTAGAAGACTTCTCCAACAACGAGATGATCAAACCCGCTGTTGCGAATGTATTTGATTCCCCAAAAATTCAGCATGGACAGTTTCACTACTGAGTTCATTTACATAAGGACAATAAAAATTAGAATGACATTTGAATACTTGTATGATATATACAAATTCAGAATATGAGCAAAGTATGACATGGTTAGGCTATAGATGCACACTTGCATGGGTAGCACGGTTCAAACTTCGAACGCTGTTCTTTAGTTTTTATTTTACCATTATTCAGACACTGATTGAATTAAGGAGCTCTTCATTCAACTATACTTTTTAAATTTAAACTTCGATATGTCTTTTTGGACAGAAACCTACTCAAACCATTTCATTGATAATTAACTGATAAATACAATTGGGAATCTGATGAATGATGATAATACTAGAGCCTAGCTTGACCAATAATGAGCGACTTCATTAGTTTGTCTCCTTCACATACTCAACTCTAAAGTTTGTAAAATGGAAAAGGATTTGTTTACGATCAACTAATATAAAACCAAGATCAGAGCAATCATTTTTGTTGGCGTTAATCATGTCTACAACAAGCTTGGAATCCATCTCAAAAATAACATGTTTAGAAATACCAAGATTGCTGACCCATTGTAAAGCTTGTAGCAGTTCAATAGCCTCTCCCTCCAGCACTTGCAAGCAAGGTTCACTCCAAGCTGTTTTGCGTGTTATAGAACCACCCCTGGCATCTCTTAAGCACATCCCCCAACTTGTGAGACAATCCTAAGATCAAAATGCATCATCAATATTATATTTAAAATGACCCATAGCAGGCGCGCCAATTGTGGGGGCAATTGCCTCCCAATAATTAAATTTTTGTACTTGAATATTTTAAATAATTATGATATTCTTCTCCATAAAAAATATTTATTGTCCTCGTAAAATAATTTTTTAAATAAAAGAATGTAAAAATAAAAGAGAAAATAATTATTTTATAAATTTGTAAATGCATTTTGAATTTTTTTATCGTGAAAGTGTGTATTTTATAAAGATTTTAATATTTATTAAAACAGTTTTACACTTTTATTCAATAACAAATCACCATTTAAATTACTTTAACATAATTATTTTAAAAGCCAATAAATTTATCATATATGATAAGTTATGATTAAATGACTATCTAAAACTTTACATTAGATAATCATTTTTCTCTTTTATAGAAGTGTATAATATTTTTGTCGGGACAAATATTATAAAATATTTCTTTAGTTCCACTATAATTTTTTTGGATATGTCATTGCTGGATAGTCCACTCCTTTTCTCCCTCAATCTGGTTCTTGTTGAAATTGTTTCTCTGCATAATCCAGCTCCACAGAAGGAGTCTAACACCGAGAGGCTATCATCCACAAGATTCTCCACAAAAAAGCTTGTATATATTCTGACTTGACAGTATACAAACCATTTGGTTCCCAAACGAGCTAAAGAGTGGAGTTTTCAATACATTAGCTAGCACAGTCTTCCCCATTGAAAATAGCTCTTACTCTATTCAAATGTGCTATTCCTCCCACCAGCATCAAATTTCTAATTGTTAAACTTGGATATGATTCTTATATTGGTGTTAAATTATCATAAATCTTAAAGACTTTTAAAGACTTTTATATAAATTAGGCTCAGGTCTGATCCTTAAAAAAAGTCTTGATAGATAAATTAAAGACACAGACTCACCATATATTTTTAATCAAGGTTAGATTCAGATCTAACAAAATCTAACTCGATTCGATCTATTTTTACTTTTAATAACAAAATACAAAGATGCAAGTGTGACATGCAGCCAAGGCACCAATACGCCCCTACAATCCCATCATAATACCCAATAGTACCTAGCTTGATGTCATAAGACGAGCACCAATTAAAAAAAAATTAAATTGACGTTTTATGTAGTTGCTTTTATAACAAGATGTAAATAATAGTTTGACCAAATATTAAACCCCCAAGTTTTAGACATTTGAAATAAGATTTTATCCCTGACATGCTCCTTGGCACAACCCATTACCCACAACCTACACTAACAATAAAGCCAATTAACAAATACACAAAAAGGGCAAATTCCATTTTCAATTCTCATCTAATTTCATCAGGATATTATTTCAAATTTGCAATAAACAACACAAATTGGTAACAAGAAATTACTTATATGGATTTTAATTCATGGAATTATTGGAAGTTACTTGAGAAGAGCAGAAACCATAGTTTTCAAATCTGTAAACAAGTAACAACACAAATTGGAAGTTACTGGATTTTCAAATCTACAATAACCAAACATAGTTTTCTTTCTCTTTCAGGCATATTCACAAACACATGATCCTCAACCAAAATCCAAGTAACTCAAACTAAATGATTATGGTAATAAGTCAAGAGTGGCAATCAAAATCACAAACACATAGATTGATTGAAAAATGAAGCCTATGCTGAGAACATATTGATTTAGAGCTGGGAATCTTCTGGTACAAATTGATTTATGGAAATAAGTTGAGAGTGCCAACCTTTGCAGCTGACAGGTCGCAGTTGTCGATGCGGTGGACGACGATATAATGACCAAGCCAAAAAAATAAATTTAAATTTACAATATTCTATCACAAAAAGCGTTAGTGACAGAATTGGGATGGAAGTGGCGACGGCTAGTTCCTGGCGCGAATAGCGCCAGATGTGGCGTCGTTAGAGCCAGGATGGCGCCAGAAGTGCGCCAGAAAGCCAATTTTCTCTAGAATTTGGCGCGGTTAGTGCCGAGTGGCGCGATTAGCGCCAAGACGTGATTAGCACCAGGACAAGATTAGCGCCAGGACGCGATCTGGCCCACTATGAAAGGCCATTTCACGCGTTTTCTGGCCAAACCTCACCTTTCTTCTTCCTCTGAGCGTTTTCCACCATTGTTGAGCTTGGGAAGCTCCATACCCACTCGACCATTGACCAAAACACTTCACTTCCAACATGAAAGTTGAAGGGAACTACTCAATGAGCTAGATTTCATCAGCACTTTTCTTTGAAAACCATTAAACAGAGAGATCATTTTCTCAAGGGAACTTTACAAAGTTTGAGTTTGGAGGAGAAAGAAGGCTTTTTAAGGACACTCAAGCTTGGAGAAGTTATCCTCTAGCCTTCCTTGTCGATTTAGAGGTAAGAAACTCGAATTCTACCGATTATTTAAGAATTTGTTCTTGAGGTGAATAGTGACCCATTTGAGTTAGAGCTGAAATTAGGCTTGGGTCCTTTGGAAAAGTATGCTTAGGAGGTTGTTGTAATGAAGGTTTAGCTTTGAAATATAAATTTTATGGACTTTGGAATTTTCCTCTGAGAAATGTATGTGTAGGATGAATGTTGGTTAAATTGATGATGATATGGTATGTTTGGGCCGTGGTGCCTTCACAAGATCGTTTAGGAGCCTATATAAACGGTGAAAATGTGTTGAAGTAACCGTTTTGGTCACTTTGGAAATTGTTGATATGTGGTATGAATAGAGTATTGAACTCTCTGAATTGGTTGATGTAGAGTCTTAGAGAGACTCTAGGGCCTTGGTTAGGCTGAGATAGATCCTGTTTAGGGTCTCTAAGTCACTGGTTAGTTGACACCGAGGATGTCAGTGGTGGAGACCACAGTTCAGGGATTGAATAGCAGAGCACGACTTTGCCAGGTAAGTTCTTTGTTCTTGGGAGTGTTTCCCACTGCTTGAGTTTCACCATACTCCGAAGGAGTAATGGTTGCATACATGATTCATATGCATTGAATTGGATGTTACAGCTTTCCTCATGATAATATGTATGCATGTTTCTGTGCGATGTGTTTGGTTGCCTTTCGGATAGATCTTCTGGCCAGTTAGATAAATATGGACCTCCCTAGGAGTAGAGCGCAACTCCTAGTCGGTTTGCTCACGTAAAGGGTGTATGATCCCTTAACACCAGAGATAGGTGGTCCCGTCGCGGTTGAAGCCTATTCTCGGAGGTGTCATATACGTGCATCCATGTGTAAAGGGGTAGCTCCCGATGGGATGACACGGGTGTGAGTTCCGGTCTCACACTGAGGACTGAGAGTCCTGATACTGATGATGATGCATCTTTGGCGGGCGTAGTATCGCATATACACATTAGAGTTAGAGAATGTCTATGTGTTGTTGTGAGGGCCAGGAGGCTTGGAATTGTAATGCCTTTGATGTCTCGTATCATGGAAGTGAGGCAGGGTGAGGAGAAGCCTCCAAGAACCTTGAGTTTACTGAGATTGTATCTCACCCGTGTGTGGGGATTATGTTTTTGCAAGTGATGCATCTGGCAAAGATAATGGGTCCTAGGGCGGGAGGCCCCAGTAGGGACGGACTCTGTGTAGATGCTTGGCAGTATTTTGAGAGCACTGTGGCTCATTGATTATATGTATATATGTACCCCTACGAGGAAAGATGTGCGTGTACACATATTTTGGATCCTGTATAGATGTGATGTACAGACGTTGTACGTTTTATGCCCTCTTGTGAGGATGTGATCTGTGAGATCATGACACTTGGTGTCTACTCTTTTGTATAGCTATAGTGGTGATTTTATGATGTATATCTATTTGTATATAGATACATGTGGCTTATGACTCTCCTGTTGTATCTGTATGAACTTTATTGTCTTTATCTATCGTTCTTTATGTTATCTGGATCGTAAAGGCTTGTTGTGGTGCCTTGACATTCGTAATAAGTATTGTGGATACGTACCATACATAATGAATCAAGAAATAAGGTTTTGAAAGGAAATGACGATGACGTCATGTTTTTATTAAAACACTTCCGCTGGTTTTTGATTATCGATATTAAATTAATTACTGTGCCAATCTGATTAAGTAATTGTTAATACACCGGATGCATACAGGGGTGTTACAGACGAGGGCAAGGTCACGGTTGCTTGAGGTGCTTGACGATGGTGTCGGCGCGGGACGCGGATTGAAGGTGTTCCGCGATGGTGGCTGACGGTGTTGCGCGACGGTGGCTGACGGTGTTGGCGAGGAGACTCTGGTGGCTGAGTGGTGGATGGTGGCAGTCGGCAGAGGAGGTGAGCCGATGAGGTCAAGACTCGAGACGTGAAGCTTCACCTTCAGCATAGAGGTCAACGAAGAAAGGTAAGATATTTTTAACTCAAATATTAATAATAATAAAAAAAAAGATAAAATGTTTGTGTCCGCACGTGCGGACACAAAATCATATGTAGGTCCACCACTGCATTGTGTGCATAACCTTAATTCAGTTCATTGCTTCAATGAGTTTCAGTAGCACATCCCAAAGCCTCATAAACGAGGGAAGTACCACCACCACTAAGGCATTTTTCATCATTGGAGACTCTACTGTAGACTGTGGCAACAACAACTACTTAGATATTGTTCCTGAGAACAAAGTAGATTGCAACAATATGGTTTTTTGAAGAACTCACTGGACAATCTCAATCGGTCGAGTCATGGTAGATTTTATAGGTATGTGTTAACATCCTCTATTTCTTTTTTCTCCATGTTTAAAGGTTTGAATATATATTTTGTTCTTACACTTGAGTTCATACTTTTTTAATTTTGATCAATATACAAAAAACGTTTACTTTTAGTCCTATAATTAAGTTTGCATTTTTTAATTTTAATAAGATATTTTGTTTATTTTTAGTCTTATAAGTTTGCATTTTCTAATTTTGGTTCCTAAAAATACTTTACTCATTTTCAGTTCATTAAATTTACTAAATTTACTTTTTTTTTTCAATTTTGATCGATGTAACACAAACATATAAAGATTATAAATGAAAAAATAAAATCTTAAAAAGAATAAAATTGAAAAATATAAATTTACAAGAACTAAAAATAAACAAAATAACTATTTTGGAACCAAAATTAGAAGAATGTCAATTACCATGGACTAATTTTTTTTTTATATAAAAAAAACATGAACCAAAAATAAAAAACACTAATTTACATAGACCAAAAATATATTTAAGTCATGTTTAAATTTCAAATGCAGAACTCTATTATTTTCACTAATAATTCAATAATCTTTGATTTTAAAGGATATCATTAGACACGTTTTTAACGTGCACATTTGATTAAGATATTAGTTACTTAATTCAAAAGTTCTATGTTCTTGTTGAACCTTTCTTGTTTATGAAGCCAATGTTATACTTAGTCCTTGGCGGATGCTAAACCTTTTTTTACATGCTGATGCAGCTGAATATGCACGCTAAGCTGCCACAAATTCCTCCGTTTTTACAACCAAATGTTGATTATAGTAACGGTATCAACTTTGCTTCTAGTGGAGCTGGTGTTCTTGCTGAAACCAATCAGGGGCTGGTAAGTTAATAGTAGTTAATATATATAACGTGATATTGAAACGATTGATATTATAGATGTTAACATTATTTATTGTTACAAAGTTTTTGCCACCTTGTATATCTATGTGACTTGTGATTAACTTGTGAGCAAGATTTATCTAGAACTCTATAATAAGTAGTTATTTGTTTATAGGTGATTGATCTTCCAACACAAAATATTAAGGCACTTTGAAGAAGTGAGAAAATCACTAACAGAAAAGTTTGGAGAGAAGAAGGCAAAGGAATTGATCTCGGAAGCAATTTATTAATAAATTGTGCATCAGATTAATTTATCGTACTTTTTTACACATTTAAAATTAAATTTAAATTTTTCATCTTTTAAAGATTTATCTGTGCTTCACACTTTCAGGATCAAAATTGGTATTTCCCAAAATAAAATCCAAAAAAAATTAATGAATTTATTTGAATTTTTCTTAGTTTTAGGGACTAAAGTTACATCAAGATACAAATTCAGGGACGACTGAATTCACTGTTTACTCACAAAATTAGCTTTCTCAATAATCAAGAATCTACTAACAAGTTATTCTCATTCTTTGTGTACAGACTCTACATGAGAAAGGGGCTAGAAAGTTTGGGTTCTTAGGTTTGTGTCCTTTGGGTTGCTTGCCAGCTCTAAACCTGAAAGCCAACAAAAGTGATTGTTTTGAAGCAGCTTCTGCTCTTGCTCTAGCACACAATAATGCTTTGAATAATGTTCTCACAAGCCTCGAGCATGTCCTTGAAGGATTCATGTACTCCAAATTTAATTTCCATGATTGGCTTCTTGATAGAATAGATAACCCCCCAAATTATGGTATGTATTGCAATTTGCAGCCCATTAATTAATATTCCTAACTGTCACGAATATTATCTCGAGCACAATTAATAACCAATGGAATTTTGAACTTTATGGAAGGTTTTAAAGATGGAATTAATGCTTGTTGTGGAAGTGGACCATATGGAGGCATTTTCAGTTGTGGTGGAACAATGAAAGTTACATAGTACAGCTTATGTGACAATGTTGAAGAGTATGTATCGGGTGGGATTATCCACGGAACGGAAAAGATCAATGAGTAATTGTCCAAGGTGTTATGGAATGGACCACTTTCCTTTATAGGGCCTTACAATTTAAAAAACTTCTTCAACAATGAAATGATCAAACTCATTATTGCTTATGTAAGTTATATTTGATAAAGTATTTCAGTTAGTTTCTAACTTTTGTTTTAGCTAAAACACTTATTTGATTATTTGGTAAATAAATTTTTCTTAGAAAATTCTTAATAACTTCTCGCCTTTATTGAAACGCTTCTTGAAAACATTTTTTAAAATGCTAGTTTCTAGCTTTTATATTTTCCTCCACTTTTATCCTCGATATATTTATTCATTTTTTTGTTACCTTTTTAAAATAAATCATGATATTATTTTTCTGTCATTTTACACTTTTCAACTACTTTAACAACTAGTTTTATCGAACACACTTCTAATTTAATAAGTTAGTTTTTTAGCTTTCAACAAACTTTTCAGTTAGTTTGGTTGAACATAGTCGTAGTTGATGCCCCAGAAACTCAGCAAGGACAATTTCCCTACTGATTTTATTTACAAAAGACAACAAAAATTAAAACAACAATGTTTTGAGTATTTGTATAATGTATGGTATATGCAAATTCAATATGAGTTAAGTTTGTGACATGGTTAGGCTATAGATGCACACTTGCATATGGAGAAGAACCCAATTAGAACAATATTTTTTTAATTACTTGCTTAATTATATAATTGGTCATTTAATTATAATTTAACATTCAATTTGGCTCCTTAGTTGTTTAAAATAAAACAAGTATACCATTTTCGTTAGATTCGTTAACTTGAATGACTGAAATTGATAATTTTACATCGCTTACTTACAAGCAATGTAAAGAGTTGTATTTTTAAATTGGTTACTATAGAAATCGATGTAAAAAACTTCTTTGTTTGCATTAGAAAATAATTCTGGACGAAGAACACACTAGAACCAATGTTTTTGCAAATTCCTTCAAATTTTTAAATGAAAAATAGCGTATTTTGGATGGTTTTTATTTGAAATTAAAGATCTACAATAGCCCTCAACTAATTTTGTGAAAGGCATTCTCAATAGACCAAAATCGAGAGTTGGGTCTATGGTGGAGGTTGGTGGTGCGACAGTGTTTCTGCGCGATTAAATCTGGGTTCATGGAAGAGGTCAGTGGCTCAACAATATTTGTGTTCTTGGTGGAGGTTGGTTGCACAGTTGGATCTGGGAGACAATGGAGGTTGGTGGCGCATCGATGTGCGGTGCACGATGGTGGTGGTGCTTGTTTAGACTGAGTTCATGGAGGTTTGGTGGTGGTGACTAAGTTCATGGAGGTTGGGTCAGTGAAAGGAAAGGAAGAGGGAGATGAGTCCACATTAGTCAACGTCACAAATTAACAAAAATGACATGATTGTTGCATTTTTAAAAATTGAAGGACTAAACTGAACCTTTTAAATAAATCCTAAAATATAATTAAGAGACCAATTATATAATTAAGCCTTATTACTTTTCAGACACGAATTTAATTAAGAAGTTGTTCCATCAATTTATGCTTGGCAAAAGAACCAAAATAATACAAATTAAATAAAAAATTACCAATTTGGTGCAACTTTCAAACTATTTACAAATCTGGGGCAACTGGTCACGCCCAGAACTGGGCATGACTAGTGTGTATATATGCCCCAAGAATGCACTGTGCACTCACTTTTCAGCTTTTGGCTTCTCTCTAAAAACTTCCTCTGCCTTCTCTCTAAAAAGTTCTCTGACTTCTCTCTAGAAGTGCTCTAGGTTCTCTCTAAAAGTTTAGAGGCATCAGCTTTCTTCGGTTTTCAGCAACGAAGCTCTGCGAACAAGTAAGTTAATTTTTTTTTAAATTCTGAATGATATTTAATTTATTATTTTGTTGA
>PYAF01001946.1:178717-198556 GCA_007407185.1 Glycine tomentella
AAATATTAAAATTAAATAAATATATTTAACATATTTTGAAATAGGTATATTCTTTAAATTTATACTCTTTTGCACTCTCATAATTAACTTCTAAGTTTTAATATTAAAATGGTTATGATAATTATACTTTCAAATAGTCTTTCATTACTAGCATATTACACTTTTGGACACTTTATAACCGTAAATTTCATTTGCAAATAGTGTAATTTTGTGAATTATCACATGACATAATTTATTTAGCATTAATTTTAAATTATTTATTTTTATTTAACTTTGTATTTTTTTTAATTATCATATTTGTATTTTTTTATAATTTTTTTGTATTTTATTTTTTAAATTGACTTTTTAATTTTTTTTTAATTTTTGATGCGGGCTGGCCCGCTAGCCCGCTGGCCCGCATTAAAGCGGGGCGGGCTAGCATTTGTAACCCACTTTGCAAAAGCGGGGCGGGCTGGCCCGCCCCGCATTTTTCGCGGGCTGGACCGGCCCGCCCCGTTTTTTTGCGGGCCGGCCCGTTTGCCATCCCTAAAGAAAATTAAAATGACACGTTAGTTCACAATCACATTTACTTCGCGGTCGTTGAAGCTAACAGCAAATTCAGATTTTCAGATATCAAACTTAGGAAAAAATCGCATATACTAGTTACAATGATTGCAAAGCAATCTCTCTCCTATCTAATCTAGTTCAATATATTATTATTATTACAATAAAATGAAAATAACTTTACATAGTAATAATTTATTTCAGATATTTAATTGTTTTGTTGACATTTCTTAATGTGTGGACGCAGCGGTCACTGAAGTTGTGGCTTTGGTTGTTCTTTTCCCTTTGGATCTGCAAGGATTGAGCTGTCAATAAATAATCAAAATTTATGAAAAACTTAAATAAATTAAATATAAAAATAGCATCAAATAAGTGAATTAACTTACATGTGATTATTTTCGCTTAACAAGATTTCTAGAGTTTTAAATATGCAATAATGTCTAATATTTAAAAGAAGAATGAGATTCAAACATTATTATCATATGATGTAGATAAAAAAATATTAAATATAATATAAATATATAAAATAAATAAAAATTGAATCAATTATTAGTTGTTGTTGGTCGTTCTTCTTCCCGTTCGTTCCCGCAAACTTTTCCTTCTCGAAACCTCCCAAATCTCTTCATTTTCTTCTTCTACTTCTTCCTCTTTCTCTTCTTCGATCTCGAACTCGGCATCTCAAAACGCTGGGTTTCGCGTTTTCGTTTCTTAAATACGCTCGTGCTGCTTTTCTCTGCGAGTTCTGCTATAAAACACGCAATTTCGTAATTTGCGGGTTTTCGATCTGTGCGGTGGCGAGTGATTTTGAGTGGTGATCGGAGGGGGAGCATCTCCGGCTGGGAATGGCGGAGGAGACGGCGGTTGGTGGTGGCGGAGGAGGAGGAAGAGGAGGCAGAATTGAGAGTTCCGGTCGATGAATTCGCGGCGAGGAGAATGCTGTATTTGAAGCAACCTAGGGTTTTTGAGAGCATGATGGAGTTGTTGTTGTGCGTTTTGGTGCATTGGTGTTGGTGATCGTGGTGGTGTGCGTGAACGCTGGGTGATTTTAGTGGCTGCTCTTTGCATGCGATTTTGATGGTTTCCCTCTGAGCCTGAGGCTCGAGGGATCTGAATAGTTCGGCGAAGGAGAAGCCATGGCGTCGTCGGAGAATGAACCTTCTTCTCACTTTTCTCCTCCTTCTCCTCCTGCACATTCATGTTTGCATAAGTTCAGGCTCTATGAGACTCTTTCGGTGTGTATTTGTATGCTATGCCATGATGCTTATGAACTTTTATTCTTGATTCCGATTTTCGTTGTTTTTTTGTTGTTGTAGTAAGTTATGTACCCTGTTTCTGCTGAGATCTCTTTGGTTATTTTTTTTGGGTCGCTATTGATCGCTTCTTGCGGAAAGTGCTAGTTTTATTACAATGTTTTCCTTTCTTGGTTTTATATTGTGTATTGTAGAAGAAAAACTATTAGAAACTGCTTTTTGATTTTACTAAGAAGTCAATTTCTCATTCAAAATCTATGAATTTTTTAAAACTGTTTTCAAAACAAGTGTTTTTAAAACTAATAAAACAGAGACAGCTAGGTGTTTTCTTCTTCTGTTTCTGTTTTGTGGTCCTAGCTCAAGAGTGTCGGTCATTTAGAGAAATGCTGCATTTAGTGTGGCACGAGCTTGGTCTGAATGTTTGTTTTCTTTTTTTCTTTTTTTTTTTTGTGAAGAAAAAGAAACAGTTTTTGAAAATAGAAATCAGACACACTTTTTAACCCTGTGCGTTTGCTTTTATGTTTATGCCACAGAACTTCTACATGATAGGAAGGGACAAGAGCAGGACTTATTGGAGAGTATTAAAGATTGACCGTCTAGATCCCTCTGAGCTGAATGTGCTTGAAGATTCCACCACCTATACAGAAAGTGAATGTTCTGACCTGTTGAGGCGTATACATGAGGGGAACAGGTCCACAGGTGGACTGAAATTTGTTACAACTTGTTATGGAATTGTTGGTATGTAGATCCAATGTGTATTTTTCAGTTGACTATTGACAGATTATCAGTTTATATCTTGATATGTTATTCTACATTAGGGTTCATAAAATTTTTGGGCCCTTACTACATGCTGCTTATCACAAAAAGAAGGCAAATTGGTGCAATCAGTGGTAATACAGTATATGCTGTCTCAAAGTGTGAGATGATTCCACTGCAAAGTTCTTCTGTTCATTCTAACATCACCGATTCTATAAATGAAAACAGGTCTTTACAATCTTGGATGTTATATTAATTTTACCTTTGTACTTCAAAAGAAAAACTGAATGTTAGTCCAAGGGATGCTCATCATATATTTGCATTTATATTTACTATTTCTGAATGCTGACATCTGTCTGTTGTTTCCTTTAATAATTTGAAATAAAATGTTGCTTCAGATTTATTTTTATTTGCGTCATCTTTCAGTTGCTCTGTCTCTCTCCACCTAATGTTTAAATTATTTTAACTGCCTACTATTCATAAGATCTTTAATTTTAATATAAAAGTTTGTGGAAATCTCAGTAAAAATTGCATCCTTCTCTTTTGCTTAAATAAAAAAAATATCAAAACGTAAGCAGATTTTTTTTATTTGTTAAAAAACACATCTGCAGATTGTTGAGAACTCAATTTTGATTAGATTTTTCTCCTGATGGAAATGTGGCATAAAATAGAGTTGCTAGGTGATTATTCTTAATGTTTTCTACTTGCTAGTTTATGTATTAATTTTTTTTCTCATTTACGTTTTAGATACAAGAAGCTCCTATGCATGGTCGACCTTACAAAGGATTTCTTTTTTAGCTACTCATATCATATTATGCGTAGTCTTCAAAAGAATTTGTGTGATAGTGAGACAGGACATGTTCTTTATGAGACCATGTTTGTCTGGAATGAGTTTTTGACTCGAGGAATTAGGAATCACCTCCAGAATACTGTTTGGACAGTTGCACTAGTCTACGGGTTTTTTAAACAGGTGATTATAAATGGCTCTTAATGCCATTGCAAGAATATCTGATTAACTTTTCTCATTAAATTTCACTCTTTCTGTTTACTTCTCTGTGCATAAGATTCCATTTCCTTGCGCGCACAGCACACAAATAAACATTTAGAGAGATATTGGACTCTGTTTTCATTATGAAATGAATGGGATTCTGATATAACTTATTCAAGTGACAATTAACATATGCTCTATTTGTTTGTTATTAGTATTAGTACAAGTGTACAACACAACTAGATGACATCGCTTCTGACATTTTAATTTCTGGACTAGATAGGGAATCTTAATAAGTATCTGGCTTATGTACTAATATTTCGTGTGCATCTCAAGTAGTTGCTTTGTGTCATCTTATGATTGAATTTTTAATTTCTATCTGGTGGCTTCATTAGGAAACACTCACAATATCTGGGCGGGATTTCATACTTACTCTCATTGCAAGACGATCTCGCCATTATGCTGGCACTAGGTATGTACATTTTGTTGTATTTGCTTCCTAGACACATCAAATGCATTTTTTTAGGCATTATGATGTGTGTCATTTGCCAATGTGATTATGTGGTGCATATGCTTTGGTTGGGTATATTATATGCATATATCTGTCTGAATATATAATTTGACTTTGTCTCTCAACATACTTAACAGTCTATTAAATAGCTTCGGTGATGATTGTATCCATTTTGTATTGAGTTTGTGTTCCTTATGCTCTGGTCATTTTTGTATTTTCTAGTTGTTTAGACTTGTTGCTATGCCTCTGAAGTTTTAGTATAATACTAATATATAATTATATAGAAATGATCCATGGAATCCTTGGCTTGAATTTTTTGTGGCATTTCTATTTGAAGAGAAATTTACCTGATTAATTTTGACAAGCAGATTTTTTATTTTCCTGATGGATGAATAAATCTCATCTTTATCCTCCATTTGGGTGTGTTGATTGGAAAGAATTGAGATTGGTAAACTAAAAGTTTTAGTATATAAACTAAAAATATGAGCTATATTGATTTCTGACTTATTATCACAATAGAGCTTTATAGGTCCATCCCATCGTCAAGTCTTCTCAGATGCTTTTCAACCAAAGCAATTCATAAATGCCTTTTGCCATAGCTCGGAACTTAGCTTGAAACTTTTCAACTAAAGCTTATTACAAGGTTTCTGAAGCCCATCATGGTTGCACCTATAGCGTGCAAATGCCACAACTTTGGCTGCTATTGCAGCAGGGATGCTGCTACCAAAATTGTTCTACTCTTTGAATCTTGGGTGTGCTATGCTCTGCAATAGTCCTACAACGCCACTATACTGCAATGTCGACTACTGTGTTTACATACAGTAGCAATATAGTCACTCCCCCTGAGATTGAGTTTTTGATCAATGAGTGTGATCTCCTTGGATTTGTTTGTATCCTAAGGCTGTTATTGCCTTAGTAAATCTCCTGAACCATGCTCAGGGGGATTGTTTCAACCCATATAAAGCCTTTTTCAACCTGTAAACAGAATTGGCTGCAATACCCTGGTGGAATCTCCATGTAGATTTCTTCCTCAAGATCCCCACGTAAGAAGACATTCTTCACATCAAATTTTTGTAAATCCCAACCATAATTTTGAGCGAGATAATATTACCCAAACTGTATTCGTCTTTGCAACTGGAGCAAAGGTCTCTGAGTAATCTATCTCATAGGTTTAAATGATAAGGTTGGCTTGGTGGTAAAGGGTGAATGGAGGGAGGGATAGGTCGTGGGTTCGAATCCCCCTGTAAGCAAAAACTAACAACTAACATTTGCCAATCAAAAAGAAAAAAAATGAAACCCTCAATCGACTTATCCCTTATGCCTCTCAATCGACTTATATGCCTTATATTTTACTGTATATACACATTTACACCCAACTACCTTCTTTCCTTCTGGCTAAGAAACCAACTCCAGTGTTTTATTCTTCTTCAATGCCTCCATTTCTGTATCCATGGCTTGCTTCCAATTTGTATCAGATAATGCCTCAAAATTATTAGTGGGAAGTGTGATAGAGTTTGGGTTTGCATGAAAATTTGTATGGGTTGGAGAAAATTTGGGAAATGGGAGGCAGTTTGAGAGGGGATAAAGTGGTTTTGGATGCATTTTCTAGTTCCTTTTCTAAAGACAATTGGAAGATAAAGGTTATCATCAGGTTGTGGTTTTTCTGTTTCATTTGGGAAGCTGAAAGATTATTCTGTAAAATTGGAAATTTAGAGTTTGTTACCTGATCTAAAGGAGTTGGATTGGCCTCTTGGGTGTCTGTCGATTTAGGAGCGACATTTGATCTGGTGTAAACCAAATTCTTTCCAAACCTTGTATGGTTTTTAGGTATGGTTGGAGCATTTGCATTAGATTCATTTTGAGTCAATGCTTCTTGTTCAAGTTCTTGTGTAAGATCACGAAAATTTAACTTAAGAGTGGGGAAGGCAGGTGTTTTAGGATGAGTGTCCTTATCTTTCCTAATACTATCCTCCTAAAGATAAGGTTGAGTGATATAACTTTGTTCCTCATGGAAAGTGACATCCCGGGACATAGAATTTCTTGGATGGAGGATGCTGCATTATACCCCTTTTGAGTATGGAAGTATCCAACAAAGACACACTTTATAGCTCTAGGATCAAGTTTACCTTTGTCTTCAATCTTGACCATGGACATGGACAAATGAGACACATCACATGCTCAAATATCTTTGGTGGAAGTTTGCTAGAAGTAGACAGATTAGGATAGAAAGAGGGAAGTACATCCATACAACTCTTAAACCCTTTTAAAATGTGGGTTTGGGACTAACTCAATCCCAAAAGCTAACTCATAGGGTGAGGGTTGTCCCCCACTTATATATTCTATCTTGGTCTTATCTCTAGCCGATGTGGGACTTGGGTTTTCCCAAATAAACCCCTCATGCCTAGTACTTTTGGGCTTGGTGCGTGGATAATATGGTGAGTGACCCTTTAATGAATCTAGGATAGATTTTGATACCATCTTAGAATGTAAGTTTGGGCCTAACTCAATCCTAAAAGCTAGCTCATAGGGTGAGAGTTGTCTCCCACTTATATACTCTATCTTGGCCGTATCTTTAGTCAATGTGGGACTTGAGTCCCAAGATTCTAGAGAAAAGTTGATAGATATGTTGCTGCGAGAACCCCTAGAAACCTTCAGAACTTTGTTATGAAACAAAAGTGCTCGGTTTGGTCTAATAAGAGGTTTCTGTATTTTCTTTCTGCAATTCCATTTTGTTGTGGTGTTTGGACACAAGAAGACTCCTGAATTTTTCCCTCTTTTTGGAAAAAAGGATTCCCTATAACCCTAAGTTTCTCTATGGACACACCAAATTGAATTTTAATCATTGAGAATTTTTTGTGAAAGACATTACTTACTTCAGATTTCTGCTTAAGTAGAAAAACCCAAGTAACTTAGGTACAATCATCATTAAAAGTCACAAACCAACGAGGCCCTGACACATTTGGAGTAGGAGATGGCCCCTAAATATGAGTTTGAACAAGGTAGAAAGGAAATGTACTTTTCTTGTTACTTGGTGAAAAAGGGGCACACTTGTGTTTTGCAATTTCACATACATCAAATTGAACAGAATAAATTTTATTCCATAAAAACAAAGGTGAAAACATAACTTTGATTTCAGAAGAGGGATGTCCTAACTGATAATGGAAGAGTAAAATCCTTTCCTTTTTGGCAGTAGAGACTCTGACATGAATGAATGAGACTAGTTTTTTTCTATAACCGACATACATTGCTTCTCAAGAAGATAAATGTCATTCCCTTCACTAGCACGTCCAATCATTCCCCCACTATTCCTTATCCTGGAAACCACAATTCTTATGACAAATAAGATGCAACATATGTCATTTGTAAGTTTTTGCACAGAGACAAGATTGGTGGATAGCTTTGGGACATGAAGAACATTTTTTAGGATTAGCTTTGTTTCGATCATTCATGGCTTCCGCTTCTGCTTTCGCTCTTCCTTCTCCCCATCCTACGCAAGGGAACAGTGGCTCTCCGCTAGGTTCTTCGGTGGTTATAACTGCGAAGGAGTTTTCGCAGTCCATCTCATAGAAGCTTAACAATTCCAACTACCTCCTTTGGTGTCAACAGGTAGAACCTGTCTCAAAGGATATCGCCTTTTTCATCTTCTCATTGAACCGCGGATTCCGCCTCGATATCTCACCATTGCCGATCGTGATGCTGCTATTACTTCGCCTGAGTTCTTTCTTTGAGAGTAACAGGATCAGCTCCTTCTATCGTGGCTTCAATCTACTATTTCCGGCGAGGTGCTTCCATGGCCCTTTGGTTGCAATGATTTACTCCATTGTTTGAGTGAAAAAGTGGCAATTCCGCAATGATTTACGTAACATTTTTCTGAACAATAGTTCAATTTCTGACTATTTGTTTCGCATTCAAACCATTATTGATTCTCTCTCGTCGATTGGAGAGCATGTATCTGAATCCGATCCTGTTGAGCATTCAATAGTTAAATTCTTAATGGTTTAGTATATGAGTTTGAGTTGTATATATTCAACACGTGGATAGTTATTGTATTGAGTAGCAACCTTTTCCTTATGTTAATCATTAAATGATACTAATTTCCTTTATTGTAGCCTTTATCATATTAAATATGAATATTTTCCATTACTTTAATGTTGAGTTTTCATTTCACCAAACACAACTCAGGATTATAATATTATATTTACGGGAATGATGTGTGCAATTCACAACTTCATTTATATGGTTATTTCATGTAGGTATTTGAGGCGAGGTGTAAATGACAAGGGTAGAGTAGCTAATGATGTGGAGACAGAACAAATTGTATTTGAGGATGTTCCAGAAGGTCTTCCAGTCCAAATATGCTCTGTTGTCCAGAATCGGGGTTCCATCCCTCTTTTCTGGTCACAGGAAACTTCACGTCTAAATCTTAAGCCGGATATTATATGTATGTCTTCCCATTTCCTGAATACTGTAACACATAAGCTTCTCTTATCTTCTCCACTTAATGCATGAGCCACTATATGTTTGCTTATGTAATCACTTGTTCTTCCCCAGTGTCAAAGAAAGATCAGAATTATGAAGCCACTAGACTTCACTTTGAAAATCTTGTCAAAAGATACGGGCATCCTGTAATAATTTTGAATTTGATTAAGGTAGTTTCTATTTTTCATCTTTTGAAGGAAATGATTTTATTTTTTTCCCCATTTATCAAATGTATCTAATTTACTCAATAAGCAATTTTCTTGTATTTTTGCCAACATATTACAGAAGGGTGGTTATTTGTTTGTCTTTTTTTTAATTTATTTTGGTAAGATTCTTATGTGATTGATATTGGCTCCTTTTAACCAACAGTCACACGAGAGGAAACCTCGAGAGTCCATACTTCGTTCCGAGTTTGGTAAGGCTATTGATTTCATTAACAAAGACTTATCACAGGAGAACAGGTTGAGGTTTCTTCATTGGGATCTTAAACATTTTCAGAGGTTAGTGTCTTTTATTATATAATATTTTCTTCCTTAATAATTAAATTCTAAGTATGCTCCGAATAATCTCACTTAAATTATGTTCATTTTACATTTTCTACTTCCAGCAAAGCTACAAATGTTTTGCTGCTACTTGGAAAAGTGGCTGCATATGCTTTGACAGTAACAGGTTTTTTATATTGTCAAGTGCCACCAACTCCTAGACCTAAAGACTGTATAAAATGTCCATCTATTAGGTAAGTTTTTCATTTTCCTCCGATGCCTTTCACCATTTTTTTATACATTGTGTAACTTGTCAATCGTGATGTCTTTGGAAAAGTATTTAGACAATCTTGAGAAACGCATTGAGACAATGTACAATGATATAAAATTTTCTATCAATAGCATGAACACACGTGCCCCAAAAAAGGCATTAATGCTTGATGGAAAGGTGGAATACCTAAGATCCACTGACAGATCTTGTTTATACTGATGTTAAGTTTTGCATATGGCAATGTCGATAAGAGAAGCTTTGAACCCTCAAGACAAGCTGTTGACAATGAAGATGGTAATACTTTAGAGAGGAAACCTAGTGGAGAAAGCAACCTTGCTAACGGAAACCATTTTGTCAAGCCACCTATGTTCCAGAGGGGGGTTCTCAGAACCAATTGCATAGACTGCTTAGATCGCACAAATGTTGCACAATATGCATATGGATTGGCTGCTCTTGGCCACCAGCTTCATGCTCTGGGAATTATTGACCACCCAAAAATTGACCTTGATAATCCTCTAAGTGATGATTTGATGGGATTTTATGAGCGGATGGGTGACACACTTGCACACCAGTATGGTGGTTCTGCTGCACACAAAAAGGTGACTAGTTTTGATGTTCTTTGCAATTGCTTCAGTTAGCAGTTATAATTTAGTTAGGGAACTGGCACTTTTGCTTTATCATTTCCTCCTTGATTACCTTTAAAGTCTTTCAAATAAAGCTTTTATAGACACTAATTGGGTTTAAACTTTATAATGGACAAAACCGTTGAAAGGAGACATCTCTATCTATCAATCAGCCAATGAAATTTATTTTTGTGGTTTACTGCATTTCATTGAGTTGGATGGTATACAATAGTATTCTTGTTAGCTTTTACATTCATATTGTGACTTGAGAATGGACTTATCTCTTGTATTACATACATGTATCAGTTTCTGAATACATAAACTTGCAAGTGTACACTCCCTCTAATGACCACTATGATATATGAAAAGTTGGAAATCCCATTACCACTACTAGAGTTGTTGAAAGAGAGAAAATATATTCAAGAGATGCTGAAACCTGTGTCTTGACTACACAACAGAGTCCATTTTATATAGACTTAATGCAATAAATACAAATAAATGTAGGAGAATAATACTCCTATTTACATGATAAGACAGGCTTATAATTACAAATATCCTAATTAAATAAGGAAACAAATCATAAAATAGAAAATAAAAATAAAGGTTAACAGATCATCTAGGACACTCTAAAATAGTCTAATAAGATATGAAAAAGATATCATATGATATTTCTCAGATTTTCTAACAAGAGTTAAATTTGCTTTCATCAGAATATGGTAACTCCATTATAAATAGGTCAATCTTACAAAATTTGGGTCTGGCTCTTCTAGAGTGCAAGGTGGACCTTACCTTGGAGGGTATAGTGTGGAGTTATAGTTTTTTTGTTTGTTAATTTATTTTATTTTTTTTGGAGGGCGAGCCCTGGCACAGCGGTAAAGTTGTGTCTTGGTAGCTTGTTGGTCATGGGTTCGAATTCGGAAATAGCCTCTTTGCATATGCAAGGGTAAGGTTGCGTACAATATCCCTCCCCATTACCTGCGCATAGCCATGGAGTCTCTGGGCAATGGGGTACGTAGTTTTTTTTGAAGGGGAAACTGAAATTTATTCCAGAGAAGAATCAGTAACATTTATATCAGCAATAAGGAGTGGTTCCACTTGATAGGGAACTTCTTCAACCAATATTTCTCATGAAAATTAAATTTCCTGTTCATTTATTTCATAACAACGTTAACTATTGATTTTTCAATCAACCATTACTCTCCACCAACTCTCTAAAGTGTATCCAGCACTTCAAAGGAGCCTAATCACAATTTTCTATCTTTCTTGGATGCTATATTTTTAAATGAGTAATGTAACTGTAGTCACGAGGTTTTCATGATGAAAAATGTTAATTGATTTGTACATTGGTATAATAAGATATGGTCCTCTTTAACTTCTGTTGCTACTTGCCATGTAGATATTCTCTGAGAGGAGGGGGCAATGGAAAGCTGCAACACAATCCCAAGAGTTTTTTAGGACTCTTCAACGCTATTACAGCAATGCTTACATGGATGCTGAAAAGCAAAATGCAATTAACATGTATGTGCCACAGTCATGTATTTCTTAATAGTTTATTTCCTCCAAATACTATTATTTCCTATGATTGGATTTATAGCATGTATCTCAGGTTAAATAATATTTCCAAAACTTTGGCTTTCAACTGTGCCGAATGACGTCGGTTGATCCATGTAACCGACCTTACCTGGTGGGATAAGGCTTTGTTGTTGTTGTTGATTGGATTTATAGCATGTTTGTCTCTTTAAAGTGCCTTTTATTGAGACATTGTAATAGGAACTGGATCAGGTACGAAAAGAAAGAATGAATATTATTGAATATTGGAGTCTAGCTCCTGCTGTTACAACCGTGATCTTTCGAGGGAATCACTACCTCCATACACTCCTCAGAGATCCCTTTCCTCACTGCCTCTCATCTATTTATACCTTCCCTCCCTTTAGTTAGTTATAACTAACTCAGCCTTAGTTATACTAACTGTTATATTACTATCTAAACCCCTAGAATAGGTTTGACCCCACCTCCCACTCTTATCAATACCCTCCCCTTCAAGCTGAACCTTGTCCCCAAGGTCCAAATCAGTAAAAACATTCTTCAGTTCCTCAACCAGCTCCCAACTATTCTCATGATGAGGCAATCCCTTCAATTTAATCAAAACTTCTTGTTTTCCAGCTTCATTTATCCTTTGCTTCAGAACCCTTTCTGGTTGCATTTGAAGTTTCCATTGCTCATCCAACATTGCTGGTAGTGGTTGAGGTGAACAAGTTGCCTTCACTGACTTCTTAAGCAATGAAATATGGTAAACTGGGTGAATTTTACTGCTTGCAGGAAGTTCCAATCTGTAAGCCACTTCTCCAATTCTCTGAATGACTTGATAAGGCCCATAAAATCTAGGACTCAATTTTTCATTGGGTTTTCTTGCCAGTGACTTCATTCTATAAGGCTGTACTTTTAGGAAAACCCAATCCCCCACCTGAAAACTCAGCTCCGTCCTATGCTTATTAGCATGCTTCCTTATCTGATCCTAAGATTTTAGTAAATTACCCCTCAACTCCTGCAACAAAGCATCTCTGTCCTTGCATAACTGATTCACTTCTTCCAGCTTAGAAGGGATATCAGCTCCTCTTATCAACAAAGGTGGTTCCTGTCCATACAATGCTTTGAAAGGAGACATTTTGGCAGACATATTATAATTTGTATTGAACCAGAATTCAGCTCAAGCTAGCTGAGCAGGCCACTGCTTAGGTCTGGTCCCTGTCACACACCTCAAATAAGCCTCCAAACACCTATTTACTACCTCTGTTTGCCCATCTGTTTGTGGGTGATACGCAGAGCTCATCTTCAATTGAGTGCCTGCCTTTTTGAACAATTCCTTCCAAAATAGGCTCATGAATAACCTATCTCTATCAGATGATGAACTTCCCACCCAACAGATAGTGTCTCCACTTCTTAACAGCATCTTTGTTTGCCCACTCTGCTGGTCAGTTCTGATGATGAACTTTCCTCCCAACAGATAGTGTCTCCACTTCTTAACAGCTAACACCACTGCCATCAACTCCCTTTCATACACTGATTTAAGCTGTCCTCTTTCAGATAAGGCCTTACTCCAGAAAGCCAAAGGCCTGCCCTCCTGCAACAGTATAGCCACTAACCCTGATCTTGATGCATCAATTTCTAGCACAAATGGCTTAGAAAAATCAGGCACCATCAACACAAGCAGTTCACTCATCAATCCCTTCAGCTTTTCAAATGACTTATCAGCTTCAGGAGTCCATTGAAAAGCATCCTTCTTCAACAAAAGCATTAAGTGGTTGTGCCCACTTCCCATAATCTTTCACAAACCTTCTGTAATACCCTGTTAGCCCTAGAAACCCTCTCAAACCTTTGATGTCCCTAGGTACAGGCCATTTGCTCATTGCTTCCAACTTACTTGGGTCTGCCTCCACTCCTTTTCCTGAAATCAAATGACCCAAATACTCCAAGGACCTTTGGCCAAAGGTACATTTTTTTTCTATTCACATGCATTTCTTGTTGCTGCAGTACCTGTAAAACTTCCTTGAGATGCATTTGTTGCTCTCCCACATCCTTGTTGTACACCAATATATCATCAAAGAAAACTAACACAAACTGTCTTAAAAATGACCTGAGAACTTCATTCATCAATGCTTGGAAGGTTGAAGGAGCATTATTCAAGCCAAAAGGCATGACCAAAAACTCATAATGACCCTCATGAGTTCTAAAGGCTGTCTTATGCACATCTTCAGCCTTCATTCTAATCTGATGGTACCCAACCCTTAAGTCATCTAGTAACTCTTCTATTATAGGAATGGGAAACCTATCAGGTACTGTAATTTTGTTCAAAACCCTATAATCCACACAAAACCTCCAGCTGCTATCTTTTTTCATAACTAAGATTACAGGGCTAGCAAAAGGACTAGTGTTGGCCCTAATAATTCCAGCTATCATCATCTCCCTTACTAACCTCAATCTCATCTTTCTGATAATGAGGATATTTATAAGGCCTAATGTTAGGGATTTTATTACCAAGTTGAAGATTAATAGCATGGTCCTTCTCCCTGTGAGGTGGCAGTCCTTGGGGTTCCTTAAAAACCCCTTCAAACAGCTTCAAAACCTGCTCCACTGATTCAGGCACTGCCTCTTCCTTTTTTTCCTGCTCTACTGCCTTAACTTCCACCATAAATCTCTGATCAGCCTCCCCCATGCTTCCCTTGATCAGCTTTAGACTGATAGTAGCTTTAATCAACTCATGTTCAGCTTTCAACACAGTTATTTTATTCTGAACTTTAATAGCCAATGTCAACTTGTCAAAATTGGCCTTCACTTCTCCCAATCCAGCTAACCACTCCACCCCAAGCACCACATCAGCACCTCCTAGTTCAAACAAATAACAAGTTTGAACCACTTGTAACCCTTGTAATTCAATTTCTAAATCTTTACACATCCCCTTGCATTTAACCTTATGTCCATCCCCCACTTCAACCGAATAGGGCTGTGTAGGAGTCACCTCCAACTCCAATTCCTTCACCAATTTCAGTGCAATAAAATTGTGTGTGTGTGGCCCACAATCAATTAAGACCACCACCTTCTTCCTTTTTATTTCTCCCCACAACTTGAAAGACTTTTTGGTTGTGAACCCTTCAATACTATGTAATAAGAGTTGATGCAGCTCTTCCCCCTTCTCTTCTTCAATCTCTTCTTGTTCCTCACGCCCACTTTCATCCCCTTCTTCCTCCATAATCATTAACCTCAATTGTTTGTTTTTACAAACATGGGTGGGGTGATATCTTTCATTACAAGTAAAACACTCTCCCTTCCTCATTTTTTCATTCATCTCCATAGGAGACAGCCTATGGAAGGTTTTCTTTCTATTTCAGGCCTCCCCTCGGGGTTTAGCCACCCCCAAAGGTTCCACCACCTTGCTACCACCCTGCTGCCACTCCCTACCACTTCTTGGACCTAAAGAATTAGGTCTTTGGAAAGATTTGAGTCCATTTTTCAGTTCTGGGTAAATTGCTCATAATTCTGTTTTTCCCTTCAACCTGCCTTGCTTTTATCATGGTATCCAGCAATGATTTGGGTTCATGCACCCTTACTTCTGTCCCAATTTCTTCCTTTAACCCCTTCAAGAATATTTCTTTTAGAAAGATCTCATCCAACCCCTTTCCTACCCCTACATGCTTCTCAAACTGACCAGTGTAGCTCTGTATACTATCATCTTGTTTTAATGCTAACAAAGCCTGAAAAGGGCTTTCCACACTTGTACCTTGAAACCTTCCCAAGATCGGGAAGTACTCCAAGATTCCCACCACTGGAACCAGGCCAATGCCTCCCCCTCCATAGCCACCAGAATCATGTCCAATTTCTCTTCCTCTCTCACAGCCTGGAGACGGAAATATCTCTCCATTTGCGACACCCACCCCACTGGGTCTTCTCCAGCAAACACCGGCATCTCCATGCTCCGCCACTGCCGTGCTCCCTCTTCGTTCCCTTCCCGATTTCAGCCCCTCACCCCCTTCACCTAAATCGGTTCCTCCATTGAAGGTCTCTCCAAGGTTGCTGCCAGTCTCTTCAACACCCCTTCTATCGAACCCAATCGGGTTTCAATTGTGACCCGATTGGTCTCCATCATCTCGCGATTCAGCTGGGTAGCTTCTCGGGTCTCCTCCATTGCACGTTCCAGAGCCTCCATTCTCGCGTCCATCTTGTTGCTATTCTTCGATCCCATTCACCTCACAAAGTCCCAAGATTGGAGCTTTGATACCAGTTAATAGGAACTGGATCAGGTACGAAAATAAAGAATGAATATTATTGAATATTGGAGTCTAGCTCCTGCTGTTACAACCGTGATCTCTCGAGGGAATCACTACCTCCATACACTCCTCAGAGATCCCTTTCCTCACTGCCTCTCATTTATTTATACCTTCCCTCCCTTTAGTTAGTTATAACTAACTCAGCCTTAGTTATACTAACTGTTATATTACTATCTAAACCCCCTAGAATAGGTTTGACCTCACCTCTCACTCTTATCACATTGAAAGAAATTTTATTGAAGAAAACATGGATTGTACTGTAGAGGGTAAGAAATCCTCCTCTGATTGGCACTGCAAATAATAATAATAATAAATAAAGAAACAGTGATATTAATACAGAAAACTTTCTAATCTCTCTGTTTAACTCAATAAAAGCTGTGTGCTAAACTCCAAAGTGAAACCATGACATGAAAACAGTCTCAAAACACTTCATCCAAACTCCAAAGACAGCATAGGGCAGCATAACTTGTGTACATCCATGTAACTTCCCTTTGCCCCTAAGAAAACCTTTAAAATTGATCATAGAAATGTTGAACCTTGATAACTTTAAAATCTCATAATTGGGAAATGTAGAGAAGAAATGTGACAGTTGAGGTCCTTGAGGAAAACTCTCTGTATGGGTTGTACATTAATGTATCCCTATTCCCTAATAAATGAAATTCCTTTGACTGAAGTGAGTTGCAAAGGTAGTTGCACTGGCATTGCATTTATTCTACTTTTTATAATATGGTGCCATATGAACTCTACATTGGGAAATGTTTTTGGGATTATGATTAGGCATAGTAGCATTATTTTTAATATGATTTCTAAAGAAAATTCATTAGAAAAGAAGGGGGGAAGAACATGTACAAGGAAGGCATCCTCCAAACAGATAAAGTAAATAACAGTAGCACAACCAAAAAAAGAAGGGGAAAAAATGCAATGATGCTGCCCAATATCTTTGTAAAATTAAAATTGGGTCTCCCTTGAAGCATTCATTATTTGAACAACCTATAATCCTATTTCGTAGCAGGTTTTCTGTTTGCAGGTAGAGAAACAACCTAAAAATTGTGAGAATTCTATGGTCCTAAAGTTTGTATGATTAAACAGTTAAAAATTAATCATCAAATAATAATTCACATTTTTTTTGGGTCACCATGACATATGTGTGGAGTATCCACCAGGTTTACTGATGACTAATTTTCACTAGGGAACCTAGCTGGCCACCATTAGTGAGTCTCCCTTCCCAACAACTTTTTTCGATTCACAAGGCTCGACCCCGAGACCTTGCATAAGGGGATCGAGCCCAGTACCATTTGCTTTAAGGAATTGAGTTTTATCTAATATATAACATTACTAAATTTATTTTATCTTATTTAAATCTTAACTTGTTTTTGAATCTGCCAAAGTCCCCCATTTTTCACTTGATTATGACCTTATCATATTTCCAATTTAAAGTATTACTAGTTAAAATTTTACTATTGTACTATTATTATATATTTCCTGTTTGCAATGACTGTCGCTTTGGTGGTATTAACTAATTTTTCTATTCTTTTCTAATCTTAAACTAGTCTTCCTATTTTCTTGGCACAGATTCCTGGGGCATTTTCAGCCACAACTGGGTAAGCCTGCTCTTTGGGATTTGGACTCAGATCAACATTATGATATAGGGAGATATGGGGATGATGATGCAAGGTATTTGAACTTAATTTTGGGGAATGAAACACCTTTTCTTTTTTCCTATCTAAATGGATCCTTGATTGAATACCTGGGATTTTTGTTAGAGTTTGTCTGTTGGTCCTTGATTGCCACTATGTTTTAAGAAAAGAGTACACAAATTAAGTATATTAACACCTCTTTTAATTTGATAGGAGAAATAGGAATTGTTATTATTATTATTAGAACTTAGTGTATGACTAATTTTTTCTTTGGAGTGCACATTTATCCCAAAACTAAATGTGAGTTTCCATTTCATTGCATATTAAAGAGATTTGGCATGAGATTTGTGAATCCTTTGTAAACAAGCCTCTTCACGGTTAAAGTTGAATGCGGCAATAAGCGTGAATTTTGAAGATTCGTCATAAACAATGACTTAGTTTGCAATATTTATTACGTGTGCAAACCTGTATGCAATGAAGTCGGATATTTGTTAACTGTGGTAAACACTAAACAGTCATCAAGGAGCTGCTAGAATTTATTATGAGGAATCAAAACGAAGCTGTGGTGATTTTTGGGAATAGATTTTAAATCAGTTGTGTCTTAAGATGGAGGGTTGCTGAATCATTTTGATTTGAAGAGTTTAAGTGTTCAAAACTTGGATGGAATGTTACTGAATATTAGCAGTGTGACATGGTCTTCTATTTTCTGTTAAATGAGATAATAGCATACAATTTGTAATTATTGATACTACAAAATCATTATGGGCTTCTTGTGAACATCATTATAATGTGAAACATATACTTGGGATGTTCCTTTTGATGCAGCTTATGTGGTAACTCTGAATTATGGCTTTTTAGGTCATTTATCAAAAGGTGTTTCTCAGATGGAAGCATCATTCATGGCAATTCTACACCTATGTCAACCCCAAATCCAAAGCTTGAAAAATTCTCAAAGCTAGGTTTGCAGGACCAATCAGAAGAAGGAAGCAAGGCTTTTTGTGACTCATCGCCTGAAATATCAACTTCTTCTGAGGCTGAGAGTGACATGTCATTTTCAAGGTTTGTATCTGTATTAATTAATGTGGATGTAAATATGTAATCTAGTTACGGTATGTAGGAAGAGACAACTTCTACACACAGTGTAAATACACCAAATGTTGCTCCCATAAGGTGAAGTCCCAGATTTGATTATTAACTCACTGTTGACCCAACTGGATAGTCTAGCTTTGATTATGTATGCTTTAAAAATATAGATTTGTTTTACTAATCCATTTTACTGAGAAGAGATAGTCTTGATAGTTGGTTTAATAATTTGGCTTGTTAGCAGTTATTAGCCAGCATATAAAGATTCTTGAATATTTTTTTGTCTTCTCACAGCAGGCCTTTTTGCATGAGAACTGAAGTAAAGCAACTAAAATAATAAGTATTATTTATCAACTTATATTTTCTGTGATGTGTTAGATTTGTTCTTCACCTCTATTTGAGACAGTCTCCGCTTTTCCTTTTTCTTCCTCTTTTGTGTTCATGTTGAAAGAACCAGATTCCAGTGCATGATGTAAGCTAAATTGTGTCAACAACCTCATACTGTACTGGTACAAGTTGCCAACTTGGGGTGATTTTGGTTTGTTTTTACTGTCATCAATAATCACAGGCATTCCTACTTGTTTTTTGTTATTGTGATTTCAAAATTTGTGAAGGAAATGGTGTAAACAATATGGTGTTTTCAGCATTTCCTTTACAGAGCTTTGATAGAATAAAGGTGACACTTGTAATTATAATGAAAACATATTAACTAAAAAGGAAGTTAGAAAATAAACCAAACACCATATGATTCTTGTTTGCATGATGACATATTCAGTTATTTTCTGCTTCATTATGTCTGTCTAGTCATCATATAAATGGTTTGCAATTTTTTTTTTTTTTTGTTTGTATAGGTACACTCCCTTAATGCCTCATAGACATCTTTTTGGAGATATACAAAGAGAGCGCCTCTTTCATAGTGACCATATTTCTTATTCTGGACATGGAGATTCATTCAGCTCTTCCAACTTTATTGACCTGGATTGGCTGTCTTCTTCAGGAAATTCATGTGAAGAAGAGCCATTTGAGAGGTAATGCTGCATTGCATTCCAGTGAAGCAATTATACAGATACCTAGAGAGATTAGTTGGTTGCAAGAATATTTTATAGGGAGAGTTATGAAAGCAACAGGACAAGGTAGGGAAGAGTAAATGAGGAATATATTTAAGAATTACAAATTTGGGTTGTGAATATCAGTCTCTGGGGTCTATGATGTACACAACACATCTCTTACTGTCTCCAAAGTGGCTTTACTTCAGTTCCATCATCATGGTTATACATTGTAGTGTATCTAAATAAAATAATTTTTGTAAGGCCTCTCTATACTGAATGCAGGTTATCAATTACCAACTCTTCGATTACTAGGCTTTCTTCAGAAAATGTTATCAATGGAGTTAT
>PYAF01001946.1:201292-214814 GCA_007407185.1 Glycine tomentella
TTTTTTTTTTTTTTTTTTTTTTTTTTTTTTAATTTTAATTATTAATTTTTATTAGAATGTTACCTCTCTTTCAACACCTAAACTCCCTCCTCTTTCTGTTAAATTAGTTATTACACTTTTTCTCAGCTTTAGTCTTGTGTCATGATAATAATAATATATATATATATATATATATATATATATATAATTTATATTTTCAAGAGTTATTTTGTTTTCTCTTTCATTTCTTCGATCAATACATGGAGATTTACAGTTACTCACGCATACTCACACATAATGATGAATAATACAGGTGGCTATGGCGTGGCGCAACCCTTCGGACACCCTCACTGCCCGCATGGACCAGATTGAGTGCGGCCTCCGCGCGATCATCCCGGCCCTTTCGGACCGCCTGAAGCGCGCGGAGGACGCATTTGTGAATCGTGTCGTGGGGGACTGGTTCCGCTGCCGCGACCACCACCGCCATAAGGGCGGTGGCAGTGGAGCCTCGTCTTTATCCAAGGTCACCGTGGGCGCTGACGTGAAGGCCCACATGGAGGAACTCTTGAGCGTGTTCCTCTACGCGAACCGCCTCAGGAGGAATGTTCTTGTGGATATCATTAGTGCCACCACTGTTAACCAGGCCGCGCTGTTTCTTGAAGGGTTGGCCCAGTTTCTAATTGGGTTCAGGGACCATGAGTTGGTCAACGCCGTTGACCACTGCAAGGCCTTGCAACTGGGGAATAAACAGTGTCGTCCTCGCTGCCACTGATGTTGATGATGCAACGGTGTATGTATCTATTTTGTTCCTCTCATTGTGATCGTGTTGATTGAAGTTGAACTTTACGTGGAAAAAATACTGTGGAATAATGGATGGTTACTGTGTTTTAGGTTTAGCATTGATATTCTTAACAATTTGTTGTATTTGATGAGATTTTTAGGTTTAGAAGATGACACTTGCAATGGGTTAATTACGTTTTGTATTTGGGGAGGGAAGTGTTAGTGAACACTTAACAGTTTCTTAAATTGAGGGAAATTTCTGTTAACATTGTTGATGGATTTGAAGTATTTGTATTTGTTGTCCATAATAGACTAGTAACTGTCTCTAATAGCACATTTCTCCCTTTTTGATATAAATCCGGTTATCTTATAAGAAAATTACTGATTTGTTGGAAACAAAAAAGGTTTAAATTTAGAATGAATTTTGCATCCCCTTTCACCACAAAGGACAGAAATGTTAGAGTGTTCATGATAGAAATTTAAGAGTGTTGATATGGCTTTTTTTTTGTATTAATAGATTAATGTGTTTCAATTTAGTGTGCCTGGTAAGTTTAGTCAATTATAAAATTCCTAAGATTTGGTGGGTCTTTAAAATATAACCTTCCTTTTCTTGACAGCCCTTGTTTCGGTTTTGCCTTATACTTGCATTTAGAATATATAGTAATATGTATGTGAGTTTCCTTTTAAACTAAATATATATTAATTTCTAACTTAAAAGTTATTTAATCATAAAAAAAAAAAACTTGAAAGTTATTTGATAAAAACCAAAAGGAGAAGAATCTTGCATGCGTAATGGAAAATGGAAAACACGTGTCTAAGGATTTCATGCATGTCTTTAGACACATCCTGAATGAATAAATAAATCGACATGGTACTTATATATGATACTGATTGTACTCGTGAATGGCTTCCTTAATAATCATGGAACAAATTAGAGGTTCAATAGATTTTTTTGAAGTGATTGAAACACTCAATTTTTCTTGAGAATTTTAAAGGAGAAATATTTTGGCATCAATTCTTCTGATTAGAAACCAAAATCATCTGATGTTCAGCTAGCAATAGGTGTCACCAAATACAACTCAAGCAAAGAACACCGTTAACTTTCCTTTGTCTATACCAATATACCATGATTAATCATTTTGTTGCTGGTTTGTTGATCCCTTTTATATCAAAAAGAAAATGTATGAAACACTCTTAAACTCTCTTCTTTTCAGTATATCATCTTGGTATGTGAAATTTAAAATTGCAGTAACTACTCACACCGTTATACATGGTCCTATGCTTTTGTGATTGGAATATAGACCAGATTGTGAGAATGCATCAGACTTCTGTAATGGAAATTACTTGTTATGGTTTATATTAGGTAAATTTACGTGCATTTAAAACTTGAATACGTGTTGCATGTAACACTCTTTATTAAAATAACAATTCATATTAAAAAAAATCTCATAGTTATATTAGTCTGAAAATAGTTCATATATAATAAATAAAATCAAATAAATAAGTTTTTAATAGGTAAAACTATTATCTTTAAAATATGAGCATTTAAACTAAATGAACACTAAAAATATAACGAAAGTAATTGAATCCGACATTTTATTCTGAAGTACTACCTAAGGTAAAAAAAAATATAATTAAAAAAATTATGTATTCAAGCCTCCTCAAACTTAGTAAATTCTTCCTCATGCTCTAAAAACAACACTTATAATAATATGATCATCTCAGTGAATAAAACAACTAACAAGAGTTGGTAAATAATATTGTTCTCAGTTGGCATGGTAATCCAGAAAATCAACCATGATATTCACAATGAATTTAAAATAAGATTATATATGTATATATTTACACACTAATTAAAATCATATTAAAATAATCACAATTCATAAAATATTTAAATAAATAACAACACCTCAATGCTTTCAAATAAATATAACAGACATAACTTAGTAATTCCCAGAATCACAAGACTCAATTCATTAATTCCCAAAATCAGTGTAGATCTCATATTCTTCAAAAGGTTTATGAATTTATATTTCATGCAATGGCGTATCAGTGTTTTCCACATCAGGAATCAGGAAGATATATATCAAATGACAATCCAATTAGTAACACATATTTACATAAACCATAATGTAATAACATTTTTTTATGTAAGAATTAGAAAAAAAATATCAAGAATAAGAACTAATTTCCTTAATTTAATTAGCCTCATTAATTTATTATTCTTAATATGAAAAAATAACAATAAAAGTGTGAAATAAATGATAATTATGCAACGAGAAGTTGATATGCTAAAAATAGTTGTTATTGGATGATAAGGAGAAATTATTTTTATTTTTACATCCTTAAATTAGTAATTAATAATAATATCTTTTCTAAAGAAAAAATGAGGAATAATATGAAGAATTTCCTTTATACAATCGAGTGTATTATTATATACAGGACCGTTCTTGAAAATTCTTTGACCCAGGACGAAGTGAAAAAAATGAGTCTCTAACACACAAATATTTTGAAATAACACACAAATAATATTAAAAAATATAAAAATTTGTTACATCCCAAATAATTTTTAAAACTGTATATTAAATATCGATTTCAATTGGAAAAAGGAATAACATAAAAGGAAAGAGGAACGAGGAAAGAGAGAGGAAAGAAAGAGAGGAATGTAGGGTTTTTTTTTTTTTACTTAAGCTAACAAAAAAAAAATTGGGCCCTGGGTAGGTGCCCCGTCTGCCCTTATATATTGAATTATTTTTATGCTTAATATAAATAATCTCTTTTAGGATATATATTCTTCTCTTAAAAAGCATTATTTATATTATTATATTTTAGGCTCTCGTTCTAGTTATCATTAATATGTTTTGGCATTTCATAAATATTCGAAACTTCAAACAAACAAAGAAAATCTATTTTGATATAACATGATGATTGAATCGAATAAACATATAATGTATAGAAATTATAAATTTAAAATAATATTAATTGTTTGATATATGAAATATATTCCAAAACGAAAAGGGACGTAGGAAAGGGAGATGTTAATAGATACCTGCCATCTCTGTATCCTTTGCTCTTTTTTGAAGGGAATCTGAGTCCCAAAACTCATGAGAGCCCATCATTGCCCAATATGACATTCAACTTTTTCAGTTTTCCTTTTCACTTTTCAAATTGCAAATGATTTTGTTTATGGCATAGCAAAAGGAAATAAACTTCAGCAAAGTCAAATAAATATTCCTTATCGACAAGTGCCGACGATTCACGTCTTATCATAACTACGTAGTTCTTAGGCAAGTTAGCCCAACCAATTTGCTTGGACTCGTTTTCAATTCACTACAACATTTATTATTGGCTTTTGGTGATGGAACAAATTAAAGGATACCAAATGGTCAAATTCTCTAAGAAATAATGGCCCCTCCTCTCGAATCATTATTTTTCTTGCAAAGATGTAACATACAAAATAGTACACTTTATGAGCCTCCGTGACATTAAGATTTATCCGAACAACATAAGGAAAGGTTTAGGGGTATCGAAATTGAAGAATGACAACCTCTTAAAATGCAACGTACCCATCGTGATCATGAATTCTTCCATTTTAGAAGATCTCCAGAATTTGATGCTGTGCTGATCGAGCCAAGCCTAAGCTGACTCAACCATCTTATATTCAACCCCTTCTAAGTTAGGTATCCTTGAAAGTACTCCTTAAAAATGTGGCCTTTGATACTTTATGTTCCCAATAGATGACTATTAATCTTTTGCTTATTTTCTTCTTCTTTTTTATTGTTGGGGGAGGAGGAGGGGGGGGGGGGGGGGGGGGGGGGGGGGGGGGGGGGGGGGGGGGAAGGGTAGTTTTACAATTTTGTAGATCTTAGAGTGATTCTAAACCAACCAATCCACTCATGAATATAAAATAGTTTATGAATCTTTATAAGGATTTTTTTGAAATGAAATTATTAATTAAGTTCATGTTTTTACAAAAATAAGAGAATTAGAATCTAATCAAGTTCTAGAGTTGAGTGATGTGATGTATATTTTGTATTGTATTGATTTAGTAGTAGCATATATTGCAAGGAGAGCTTAAGCTAATAATTATAAAGAAACTTAATCTTAAGTAGAGAATCAGATACATAGTGGAAGATAACTAGTTTATGTATGATAAAAACTTATTTAGATAAGTGAAATATGTTATACAATTCTATCCATTAGGCTCCCGTAAAATGGGCCTACCATCAAAGACACCCAGCTTATCTTTGATTTGTGCAAGACTAGAACACAAAAAAGGTTTAAATTTGATGAGAATTTTACGAGCTGCTCCTTTGTGGATATATGAGAAACAAAGAAACTTGCCATATTCGAAGTCATAGTCAAGGGCCATGTGTTTCATCCATGAATGAAAAAATGGATTACAACATAGAATGAATTAAAACACAGGTCAAGTAATCTATCACGGTGTCAAAAACTTTGTTTGACCATCATTAGTCACAGTCATATTTTTTCAATTTATAATATTTGAATTTGAGATCATGTTTAAAAAATTCAAGTCAATATTATTTGAATCAATGACATATTCGTATGTTTTATATATTCTTATTATAAATAATATATAATTTATATTTATTAAATATAATTATTAATAATAATACATTTTTACAAGAATAAAAGTTTCATCAAAATCAATCCTCTAGAATTTGAGTAAAGCTCTTTGCAATTAATCTGCCTTAAAACAGTCAATGGAGCCATTTTCTTTGAATTTGATGCTTATTTTAAAATATTGTTGCTTAGGTTCTTTTGACCGCTAAAGGATATGTATGTTTCATATTGGGTTACTTAAAATTAAATTTTATTACTTTTATAAGCAACGATTGCTAATTATTAAAAAAAAAATCTTGTCATTTTAAGGATAGATTATTTAAGTATGAATCATTTAAGGATTTGTCATTAAATGGTTGTTTAAAACTATATTATTGGAGCAAAATGTGTATAAGCTGCTTAACTATGATATGAAATTATAGGAGTCAATTATCAGTAGATAAATAACTAAGTTGAGTTACTTAAATTGTCCTCATTAAAGATGCCTTTTTTCTTTTGTAAACTGCATTAAATCTGAGGATTAAAAGACTCCCGGAAAAGAAACATGAGCTAAATCAGCTCTAAGTTCATTTAGAATACAAGAAGATGCAAAATCATAAATTTTAAATTGTAAAGAAGACTCCAAAGCTTCCTTAGCAAGCTTATCAGCAATTTGATTTGCTAATTCTTTGAAGACATGATTCCAAGTAATATGCCCAGCTAGCTGATTGATGCACATTATGGATCTCTCTAATCAAGCTATAAGAAGGATGCAACCCGCTGCAATTCAAATTCAAAAGTTTCACAGCATTAAGAGAATCTGAGTCAACTCTTGTTCTCCTAAAACCCTTGGACCACGCAAACTTAAGACCGAACAAGATACCCAACAATTCTACATTCAGCATATATAGTACCCCCCATTAAGCTTTGCTCCAAACCCGCAAATGAAGGCACCATTATGATTATGAATAAGACCACCAGACACTGCCACATTACATGGGTGAATAATAGCTCCATCACGAGTTCAAGGCAATCTCACCCTCTTGGGGGCACTTCCAGCTGATATATCCAGGAACCTGAGTAGAGGAAGTATGAACCGAGAGTTTCTTAAACATAAGGCTTCCAGCAATCGCAATATGAGCTTGAGCTAGATTACATGCCTTATATGCACAGGTGTAGCCACCAAATTTTTTTACCCCATACCAAATTTTATTTTTAAGTAGTGATAAAATTTATTTTTAAATCTATAATTTTACTGATTATGTCAAATTTTATTTTTAATCCGATAATTTTGCTTAAAAGAATTTAAAAAAAAATATTTTTGGATAATACCATCATCATTACTGATTTGACAAGGCTCCGCCAGCCACGGCTTATATATGATGTCCACCACAGACCATCTATGGTTGTCAAAGGCATTATTATTTCCCCTCCACCAAATAAAGCTAATTAAGAATAATCCCAAACAATAAACTCCATTGAACTCCATGCACAAGATGGTGATTGGACAGATTCTCCAACATTCTCATTAGTCAACACTCTCTCATGGCCTGACTTCCACAAAAGGCAACTATTAATAATTCTAAACAAAGGCTTATCGATCAGGGATACTAGCCACTTTCCTTACGTTCTCATTAGCGGATTGCATAGTAAAACTCCATCCTATCACTGGTAGCATTCCACTCCACAACATAGGCATCATAGTTTCAAGGATTTTATTCGTTTCCTCCAAAGACAATAATGTTGGTTTTATCCTGAAGGCGGTCCACAACCGGATCTTTTGATGACAAAGGTCTTATGTATAGCATTATTCTTGATATTTTGGCAAACTATTTCGTTGTTGGGTTTCGAACCCACACCATTTATCTAAAAACTCTCATATGAACCACTAAGCTATTGCATTATTCTTGATATTTAATTGCTTTTTCTGATTCTTATATGATTATGCGTGTCTCTTATATTAAGAGCTTATTAATTTAATTTATGTTGCTCATAATTTATTTATTAATGCAATAAATTGCTAGAATTATGAGTAATGCATTTAAATTATTTATTTATTTAAATTGTATGTTTATTTGTGGAATTAGTTTAAGCATACAATATTATGTTAAATAATTTATTCATAAATGAACATAATGAATAACTATATGCAATGTTATTTCAATTTATTTACATTATTAAGGATGTTATGGAAATATTTAGCTCTTATTAAGAATTAATTAATCTGAATGATTGATTATTTAATTTTATTGTTTATTGTTAATTGCAATAAAATTAATTTTGGAAATAAGAAAATATTTTGTGATCTTTATAATTTAATTGATTAAAGCTTAGCCATAACAACTTTAATTATTTAAATTATATATTAAGAGCTTCTAGATCACATAAGGTAAATAATATTAATTGTAATTAGTCATATATAATATAATAGATATTATCCCACTTGAATTTCTATTATAGTTTAATATGATTAATTAAGATAAAATATCAAATTATATTTCTTGACATGCCAACAGGAATAAGGAAACATAACGAAATAGCTTTATCATGATTTTACATGAATTTAATTGAATTAAAATTTTAGTCCACAGACAAATTTTATGTCGCTAAATTCATAATTAATTTTAGCATGACTTACATTGGTAAATCATGATACATTATTATTTTATTTTGTCTCAAATCTTAATTATAAGCATATAATTTTGCAGTCATATAGCCTATTAACTCTATTGAAGTTCCTGAACTGAAAGGGGATAACTACCCCATCTAGAAGGAAAGAATCCTCTTGAACTTGGAATATATGGATATTGACTATGCTATTAGGAAACCTGAGCCGCCAGCGGTCATTGAGGACAGTGAGCCAGATGCGGTGGATCTTTATGAAAAATGGGATAGATCCAACCGTTTGTGTGTCATGTTCATCAAGACTAATATATCCACTGGTATTAGGGGTTCAGTTGAAAAATATGACAATGCCAGAATACTCCTAAAGTCTATTGATGAGCAATTTGAGACTTCGGAAATAGCATTGGCCAGTACCCTAATCATGAGATTCTCTTCCATGAAGCTCACTGCCTTGAAAGGTGCGCGTTAGCACATTATGCAGATGAGGGACATTGCAGCTAAGTTGAAAACCTTGGAGGTGGATATGTCTGACAGTTTTCTTGTCCACTTTATTTTGAATACTCTCTCAGCACCATATGGTCCCTTTAAAATATCCTACAACACACATAAAGAAAAGTGGTCTATTAATGAACTTATGACCATGTGTGTTCAGGAAGAAGAAAGGTTGCAGATGGAACAAGGAGAGAATTCCTTGCTCACAATGGAGAAAAGGGACAACAAGAATAAGGGAAATGGTAAAATACCACCCCAAAGTGGAATCAAGAAGGAACTGTCTCGATGTTTCTTCTGTAAAAAGAAAGGGTACATGAAGAAAGATTGTTCTAAGTTCAAACAATGGTTTGAAAAGAAAGGCATATCTATCTCTTTAGTTTGTTATGAATCTAATATGATAAACATAAATCATAACACATGGTGGATTGACTCTGGTTGTACAATCCATGTTTCAAATACCTTGCAGGGTATGGAAAAACTAAGGAAGCCAATGGGAAGTGAGTTATGCATCTATTCAGGAAGCAAGATGAGCTCACTTGTTGAGGCTATTGGGACCTGCAATTTGATTTTGAACGGTGGTTTTGTTTTGAATTTGGAAAAGACTTTTTATGTTCCTAGTTTTTCTAAGAACTTAACTTCAGTTTCGAGACTAGTACCTTTTGATTATTCCTTTACATTTTATGAGACATCTTTCAGTTTGTTTTATAAATCTAAGTATGCTGGGAATGGTGCATTGTCTGATGGTCTTTTCTATATTAATTTGCAAAATGATACCACTTACAATGCTATGCATGTTAATGTTGGCACAAAACGATGTGTTATGAATGAAGATTCCTCTATGTTGTGGCACCGGAGATTAGGACATATCTCCATTCAAAGAATTAAGAGATTGGTAGATGATGGAGTACTTAGTACTTTAAATTTTACTGATTTTGAAACTTGGCATAAAGGGAAAGCAGACAAACAAGTCAAAGAAAGGTGCTAAGAGGAGTACCGAACAATTAGAGATCATACATACGGATATCTGTTGTCCAGACATGGATACATATGGTCAGAGATATTTCATCACCTTTATAGATGATTATTCACAATTCATGTATCTCTATATGCTTAATAATAAGTATGAAGCATTAGATGCCTTTAAGGTATTTAAATTAGAAGTAGAGAAACAATACGGTAAGCAAATTACGATCGTGAGATCAAATAGAGGTGGAGAATATTATGGTAGATACACTGAAGGTGGGCAAGCGCCTAGTCCATTTGCGAAGTTTCTTCAAGAGCATGGGATAGTTGCCCAATACACCATGCCTGGTTCTCCAGATCAGAACGGTATAGCAGAAAGAAGAAATCGAACATTAATAGATATGGTGTGAAGTATGCTTAGTAGCTCCAAGCTTCCTAAGTAATTGTGGGTTGAAGCACTGAAGACGGCAGTGTACATATTAAACCGAGTTCCAACTAAGGTTGTTACAAAGACGCCATTTAAGTTATTTAAAGGTTAGAAACCGAGTTTGCAACATGTGCGCATTTGGGGATGCCCGTCTGAGGTTAGAATTTATAACCCACAAGAAAAGAAGCTTGACCCAAGGACCATTAGTGGGTATTTCATTGGATATGCTGAAAGGTCTAAGGGATACAGATTTTACTGTCCATCTCATACTACAAGAATTGTGGAATCAAGAAATGCCAAATTTCTTGAAAATGACTTAATTAGTGGGAATGATCAATCTGGGAACCTTGTTCTTGAGAAAGATCATACGGATGCTCAACCATCCACTTCAAGTATGAGATTGGTTGTTGTTCACAACACCCCTTCAGTTCCAATGGGTGTTATGCAACCAATCATTGAGAATCCACAATCTGTTCCTGATATTAATCCAGTAGATCAAGTTGTTAACGAGGAACAAGAAATTGTTGATCAACCAATTGAGCAACAAGTTCATCAAGATAATTGTGATATAACATTAAGGAAATCTACTAGAATAAGGAAATCGACGATACCTAGTGATTATGTTGTGTATCTTCAAGAATCTGACTATAACATAGGAGTCATAAATAACCTTGAAACATTTTCACAAGCCATGAGTTATAAAGAATCGAAATTGTGGTATGATGCTATGAAGGATGAGATGAATTCTATGGCATCTAATGGAGTTTGGGATCTTGTTCAGTTGTCTGATGGTGCAAAGGCCATTGGTTGTAAATGGGTCTTTAAGACAAAGAAAGACTCATCAGGCAACATTGAGAAATATAAAGCAAGACTCATAGCCAAAGGATTTACTCAAAAGGAAGGGATCGATTATAAGGAGACATTTTCTCCTATATCTAGGAAAGATTCTCTTCGTATCGTCTTAGCATTGGTTGCACATTTTGACTTAGAGTTACAGCAAATGGATGTGAAAACAGCCTTTCTCAATGGAGATCTAGAGGAAGAGGTTTACATGAAACAACCAGAAGGATTTCCCTCTAATAATAGTGAGCAATTGGTGTGTAAGCTTAAGAAATCTATATATGGGTTGAAACAGGCCTCCCATCAATGGTATTTGAAGTTTCATGATGTTATTTCCTCATTTGGTTTTGTGGAAAATATTATGGATCAATGTATATACCAGAAGGTTAGTGGGAGTAAAATCTGTTTTCTTATTCTATATGTGGATGACATTTTACTTGCAACCAATGATAAGGATTTGCTATATGAAGTGAAACAATTTCTCTCTAAAAACTTTGACATGAAAGATATGGGAGATGCCTCTTATGTTATTGGCATCAAGATACATAGAGATAGAATACGTGGTATTCTTGGTTTGTCTAAAGAAACCTATATCAATAAAGTTTTGGAAAGATTTAGGATGAGTAATTGTTCACCAAGTGTAGCTCCTGTTGTAAAGGGTGATAGGTTTGATCTGAGCCAGTGTCCCAAGAATGATCTTGAGCGAGAACAAATGAAGAATATTCCTTATGCCTCAGCTGTTGGAAGCCTTATGTATGTTCAGGTCTGCACAAGACTTGACATTGCTTTTGCTGTTGGAGTACTAGGGAGATAGCAGAGTAATCCAGTTTTAGACCATTGGAAAGCTGCAAAGAAAGTGATGAGATACCTTCAAGGAACTAAAGACTACATGTTTATGTATAAACGAACTGAAAAATTAGAGGTGATTGGTTATTCAGATTCAGACTACGCTGGCTGCATTAACTCAAGAAAATCCACTTCAGGATATATTTTTATGCTAGCCAGTGGAGCTGTGTCTTGGAGAAGTGCCAAGCAGACCTTGACTGCCACTTCCACTATGGAGGCTGAGTTCGTATCTTGTTTTGAGGCTACCTCACATGGTGTATGGATGAAAGGTTTCATTTCTGGGCTTAGAGTCATGGATTCTATTTCTAGGCCAATGAGGATATATTACGATAATTCAGCTGTTGTTTTTATGGCTAAGAACAACAAAAGTAATAGTCGAAGCAAGCATATCGACATTAAATATCTAGTCATAAGGGAACGTGTCAAGGATAAGACAGTGGTTATTGAGCATATTAGTACTGAATTGATGATCGCTGATCCTTTAACTAAGGGCATGCCACCATTTAAATTTAAGGATCATGTAGAAAGAATGGGACTTGATTCCCTTATGTGATTTTCGTTGTAAGAACGATATCATTTTTAAATAAAACTGTATTGTGATGTTTTCTTTTAGTTTATGCGCATTAAAGTTGTTTATTTTGAAAACATCAATAAAGTTTAGACCTGAGTTTATTCATTAAGTTATATGGGGTTGAGAAATATAATGCATTGTGGTACATGGAAGATACTACTCACATATATTAGAGGAACTATCGTCATGATTCGTGTATTTTATTTCTTACTATGTAAATAATGGGATATGTGGACCAAGTGGAAGAATGTTGGTTTTATCCTGAATGTGGTCCACGTTTTGTTTTGAAACTACCCACTAACAGACTATCCCAATATTATAGCAACGTTCAAGGAACACTTTGGCAAACAAACTTGAACGTTGGCTGCAGATTTTGTGGAGATTTTGTGGGTGCACAACCGGATCCTTTGATGGCAAGGGTCTTATATATAGCAATGTGTCTTCCTCCTTTTGGGTCCCCAATACTTACTCTCCATACATAGCTATACACCATCAATGCGTGAGAGCAAAAGTTTGAAGACTCAAAATCAATAATCCAAGCTCGGAGCAATGACGGGAGGTATCTATAATCCTATTTTATTCCGCATTAGTATTTCGAACCTACAAATAATCCTTAAACCTGGTCACCAGTCACGTCCTATCCAGATCAACAAAGTTAGCCACCATTCAATGGAGATCAAACTCTGGAATAGCATAATTAGTTTTACCCAATAGAGGACCACATCCAAGCACCCAATTATCGCCCTAGAAATTAATCTCAGTGTCTGAAACTCTTCCCTAGTAGAGCATATCCCTTCCAGAAATTACTCTCAGGTTTATTCCAATTCATGATAGGGAGAGGCCCTTATCCACACCCATATTTACTTCGAATAACCCAAGACCGTATGGGATACACAACCTTCAATTAGCACGCAACATGAATGCTTCATTAACATCACGCATCCTCGGTAACCCCATATTAACTTGTATGTTTTCGATTTAAATATATATTGAGTAAATGACCATTTTGACCCCTTGATGTATAAATCGATGATAATTTAGTCCATAAAAGAACAAAAAAATATATTTAATCCTTAATGTGTAAATAGTATGACAACTAAGTCATCTCGTTAAGTTTTCATGAGACAATTTTGTCATTAAATTATAATATTTAAAGACTAATTTAATATTAATTTATAAAGTTTGGTGTAATTTGTCATTAAATCATATGACAAGAGATAATTGTGACTTTTTACATTTTTGATGACTAAATCAAAATTCTCATTCTTTCAAAGACTAAATTATCACTTATTTACATATACATATTTAGATATTAAATTAATCATTTACTTTTAAATATTCAAACGAAAATATTTCTAAAATATGTTACTTCAATCACTCTCATGCTCTCAGTCACATTATCTTATCAAATAAAAAATCAATTTTATAAAATG
>PYAF01001946.1:214914-230131 GCA_007407185.1 Glycine tomentella
AATAACTCTTTTTTATTGGTGATATCAAGTTCTAACGAAAAATAAATTGAAAAAAGATTTAATTTTTTATTAAATTAATACAAATAAATGTGGTTAACTATTTTTTTTAATTAGTGTGAATCAATATTTTTCTTATATTTGATATCGGTGGAAATAGTTGACAATATCTACCATCTCTCATGCTTATTTTTAATCAAAAGCTTAATATAATAATACCACGAAATAGCAAGGAAATCTATAAAAAAAATCTTTTTATATAAACCACAATTATCTTTTATTAAAAATAATAATGTTTAAATAAAATTATTATAAGAAATAAACTTCTTCTTCTAAATATATAATATAACGATTATACTCAAACTTGAGAAGTCAAATAACTCTTACATAAGATTGATTTACGTGCTCGAGATAAATTAAAAAGTTCTAATTACCGGTTACAAAATATCTAGATCCAAAGCGAAAATGAAAAACTGTGTGTGGATGTCGTTATATGTATGAATTCATTAATTACCAACCAATTAATTAAAAGAAGAAATAACTATCATTCTGAAGTCTGAACAGAACTTCTCTTAAACGTAATCTGACTTGGCGAATAAGATTCCATGTTTGAACTTTCCTTACCAAATAGAAAGGGCAGAAAAAGCAAGTAGTGGTTAGAAACTATCACTGCACCCTCCCCTATAATGCTATAACCCCACTAACGCTAAAAACCCATGAATCATGCTAAAATAAATTACTTAATTGTGCCATTCACAAGTATATTATAAGGAGCAGAAAATTGCTTTTTATAACAGGTTGAGCTGAGCCATCCAATACGAAGTAAACTAAAATATTTTCATGCCAATCGGTAATTTAGGAGATGCTTTGAATGTAAGAAAAGTCATTATTCTAGATCTCTGTCCCCACAAAATCATCTTCATTACTCACTTATTTTCTTTAGGAAAATTATCATATACTTGGTGATAACAACGACCCCACGTTCTATCTATAATAAAATTGACAGTTTTTGCTTCAGAAATTAAGTGCAGGGTGTTTTTAACATAATTAATATTTCCCAATCTCTCTTGCTTAGAATGCAAGCGGAGACAAGTGCTCTTCTCCCTGCTTTTTTTCTCCATCAATCTCATTTTGTTTTGCAATCATGTACTTTGAAGGTGCAAGTTTCATTAATAACCTGTTAATATTGAAATCTTTTTATAATGATATTAATAAATGTAAAAGCCAAGATATTTTTAAGTGGATCAATATTAAATGCATTACAAAGGCAAGAGATTTAAGCTAAATTTATATTTGACTTCTGATATATACATAATTTATCTTAAATGAAATCTAGGAAAGTCAAATTTTAAAAAGTATTGTTGAGAGTAATAATAACTACAATAGTGTGAATATTATATATTCTAGATGTAATTTATGTGTTTACAAAAATAAATAAATTCTTATAGTTTAATTTAATATCACTAATAAGGTATAATTTTCTTTTTGTTAGCATTCAATATCTTAAATTTTAAAAGTAAATATTAATATTAAGTCTATCTTCATAGAAGGTTTAAAATCTTTAAATAAGATTTTAAATTCAAATTTTATGAATGAAAAAATATAATTAAAATAAAAGATTCTATTAAAGAAAAGAAAATTAGTCAAGTTTCCTGGTGAATATTAGGGTCTTTGACTCTCTAGTAAGATCATAAAATATTTTTAGAAGTTTCGATTCTTTGAGTCGACTATGATATTAATTATTGATTTGAGATTTAGTCATATTTAAAGTTTATCATTCATCTTCAAGAATATATTTTATGAGAATCGAACTCATACCTTTCTTACAAATTTAGTGTGTGTTGTTAACTAGGCTACACTCATTAATTGAATATATTACTTAAGATACCATAGAAACAATTTAATTAATTAAAATATATAAAATTAAAGATTGGATGAAAATTGTAAAAAATTTAAAATAAGGGCTAAAGTGTGTAAAGGAAGGGAGGAGGGGTAAAAAATCTTAAAGCTTTTTAATTTGACGTTGTTGGGTAAATAGTGTTGGAGATTAAAACACGAACAACATGCTATGTGGTATAGGGTAGTTTTAAAAGAAAAGTATGGTAAAGATTAAAGAAGGCGGAGGAAAAGGAGGCTATGTTGGCAGATATACAAGATATAACTTTGCATATGTCAAAGGATAAAAGAAACATAAACAATTTATATTCAAATCAAGTCTAAGTAAATAAATAACATCTAGAGACATATTTAGAGGCGAATGTGTATATTCGGTCTCTAAATCAACATATTGACAAAATAATTGAAGTCACTAAATCAGTATCGAATTAGTAACATTCTAATACTGTTATATTAGTAGAAAAAGCTCTGACACGAGAAAAAATGCATTATTTCACTCCATTTGTTGGATTGATAAAATGAGAAACAGATCGAATATAAATGAAAATCATCTAAATTTATTTCAAATTATGTCATTGTTATCTTTATTCACTACTACACATACAACCTTTATCGACACACTTTCAACGATGATTTCAGGAAAATCATCATCATTGAGAACGCGGTGGCAGAACCATAAATATGTTGAACTTGGCAACGACATTTTTTTTATAAAAGCCGTATTTGATTGAAGAAAATGACGACGGTTATAAAATAACCGTCTTAGTATTTGTTGATTCAAATATGGTTTTTTGAAAATCGTCGTTGTCTTCATTAATTTCATATTGGGTTTTGGATTGAAGGTATTTGATTCGTCCCCAATTTATAACCTAAATTTCACGTGTTTGGCTCTCTTCTATCTTCTTCCTTTGCCTTGTCTTCTTCCCTTTGCCTTCAACCTTGTTTTCTTTTCTTCGTCTTTTATCATTGATTCTGATTCTCTTCTTCTTTTTATTATTGATCCTCTGCGATTACGATTTTTCTCATTTCCTCTGTTTTCTTGGTGACCGAACGGAGGAGGAGGAGGAGAAGGAGGAGAACGCAGTTCTGAAAACAATTGGAAAATGTAGGGAACTACATTGCAATTTAGCGACGTTCACGGCGAGGATCAGTTTTACATTCCGATGAAGGCGCGGAAGAGCCAGAATCAGCGCAAACAGAGTCACAGAGCCAAGAACAACGAGCCTGAAAATGTGGATTTAGCTTCGAAGAGCAAAATTGATGTCTCTGAGGATAACAACAGCAATAGCGATAGCAATCTCAACCAATCTCTGAAACCAACTCTTTCTCCATCTGTAAAGTCTGTCAGTAACATCGTTAGGTTCTTGGAGTCCACAACACCATCAGTTCCGGCTCAGTATTTCTCCAAGGTTGATCTTGAATTCTGATTTCATTTTTTTAATTTATTTTTTTCCTTGATATTTGATTTTGCTTTTGAAATGTAGAAACAATTATTGTTGTAAATGATTTATACTTTGTTAGTTATATTATCAGAATTGTTATTGTTGTGATTGTAGACAATGATGAGAGGATGAAATATAATTAGCTTCTTTTCTATTTTTTTAATTGATGAACTTATACTGTTCTTTCATCTCTTTTTCACCCTTTTGGTGTCTTATGCCACTTGATGTTTATGTTCCTCATGTTTATACTGATATGGGTGAATGGCTTGCTACAGCCCTAGCAAAAGTTAAATCAAGCGATTCAAGTCTTCATACACTTCTTGCTAGCATTTATGCTTCTGCTGATAGATGGGAAGACGTGAGAAAGGTGAAAAGTAAGATGAAAGATCTGGGAATTATAATTTGGGAATTAAGGCGATTTAGGCTTTATATATTATTTTTAACTTGGAATTTCTAAACTCAGTTGTTAGAGTCTTGGGGTATGTAGTTTCTGGATAGGTTAATTGACCCAGTTTATGTTTACTTGAGTCTTAGCTTAGGTTTTCTTGTCGCAGCATTATTAGGGTTTTCTTGCTTTGCCAGTGTGACCAATGTCCTAAAATAAATGAATGCGGACTAGTAGTCCATTGGATTGGTTGAAGTTGAAGTACTTCCTTCTATTGTATGAGCATCACATTCTCTATCTTTTTCATCTTCATTATACTGTTGAATTTGCTTTGATTTGCTTTTTGTCATTTTCCCCTTATTTTTTAATTTACCACTGCAAACATGCTTACTCTTCATTATAGTGTCCCTTTATTTTAAGTAGAAAAGGGATAGATAGACTAACACAAGGTAGTAAAATTGAAGTTATCTACTAAGATATTTCCATTTCAGGTCCCAGAGGTGAGTTTACGCCTGGGCAGAGCTGGTATTGATGTTTTGGACGCTCTTGGGAGCAGTATGACAAATTTAAGAGTCGATGGGTTTGTATCTGGAGCTATGACAAAGGGGAATGAAATTGGTACTTTAGCATTTGAGGTTGCAAACACTATTGCAAGGGTTTTAGTCTTATGGAATCTCTTTCAACAAAAAAATATTAAGCATTTAAAAGAAAAGGTGCTTCCATTAGAGGCTGTGCAAGATTTAGTATCAAAGGATATTGATGAACTTCTAAAGATTGTTGCTGTAGACAAAAGGTAACTATTGAATTAAGTCAAATTCCTAACTAGGGGGCTTCTATTTCATGACAAAGCCGGTTTAAACTATTTTAGTTTACCACTACTTTATAAAATGCTAAACTATTTTAAGCTAACATTGGTTTACCCACATGCCATCACTAGAAAAAGCCCATAGCCACACTTAACTATGCTTGATATCTTTCCAATTTTATTTGTTATGCAAATCATGTCTATTCATGTTTTCAGAACCTTGTTGCTTTTATTGATATTTCTGTTTTTTATTTGTTGATTACTGTCTCATCACATGAGCAACTTATCGAGTATGAATATTTTTGGGTTAAAAGGCCATTTAATCAACTTCCATTTGTCCATCTTCTGTTGTTTCTGCTCCAGTTTACTTCTGGGATAAAGATATGTTGTTTTTATTAACACTCTTTTCATTTTATATACAACATCATGTCAATTGTATGCCTTAACTTGCCTAGCTTTTCTGGTGGGTTGAATCCATGGGGTACACCAAACAAGATGAAGCGGCGTGATGTAAACTTCATAAGCTAATTCTGAAATAATTTATTTGTAAAATCTTTTTTCCTATTAGTTTTAAGGTGAAGTACAAGTGGTAGTAATGATAATTAATAGTATATCATCTATGTTTAAGCGCTTTAATAATGTGACATGACTATGAAAATATGGCTATATGATATGTTAATAAACAATTAGTTTACCAATGGTTATTTCATTTCAAACTGTCTGAATGACAAATAAAAAAATTCACCTCTAACTTTTCTGCAAATGTAGACATACAAAGACAATTCTTCCTGAAAACCGTCTTTGTATCCTTTTTTTTTAAAAAAAATTATAATACAATCAAAGACGGTTTTTGGAAAAAAAAAAAACTGTCTTTGTATGTCTACATACAAAGACGGTTCTTCCTGAAAATCGTCTTTGTATCCCTTTTTTTTTAAAAAAAATTATAATACAATCAAAGACGGTTGATAGTAAAAAATTGTCTTTGTATGTCTACATACAAAGACGGTTCTTCCTGAAAACCGTCTTTGTATCCTTTTTTAAAAAAAAAATTATAATTCAATCAAATACGATTTTGGGGAAAAAAATTGTCTTTCTATGTCTACATACAAAAACAGTTCTTCTTGAAAACCGTATTTGTATCCTTTTTTTTAAAAAAAATATAATACAATCAAAGACGATTTTTGGAAAAAAAATCATCTTTGTATATCTACATACAAAGACGGTTCTTCTTGAAAATTGTCTTTGTATCTCTTGTTTAAAAAAATAAAAAAAGAATTATAATACAATCAAAGACGATTTTGGGAAAAAAAGTGTCTTTGTATGTCTACATACAAAGATGATTCTTCCTAAAAACTGTCTTTGTATTCCTTTTTTTTTAAAAAAAATAATAATACAATCAAAGACGATTTTTAGAAAAAAAAAATCGTCTTTGTATGTCTACATACAAAGACGATTTTTTCGAAAAACCGTATTAGTATCTTTTTTTTAAAAAAAAAACATTACAATGACGATTTTTAGAACCGTCGTTGAAAGCAGTACTTTTAATGATACATAAAACAAAGACAATTCTACAACCGTCGTCATATGTTATTTAGAACCGTGGTTGAATGTGTTGTCATAGTGATTTATTTAATCTACTCAATTAATTAAAGAGGAATGATAGAATAACAAAATTATAGAATAATTATATCATGAGTTAAAAAATAATTATTTTTCATCAACAATAATTTCATTATAAAGCACACAATAAGTGTTGGAAAATCAAATACACCACCAGGTTTTGTCTCTGCATCTCACAGCCCGAGAGTGACCAAAAGAAAATCACCAGCCAAGATAACTAGAGCTGGACTGGACCTATGAGTTAGGAAATAAATCTTACTCTATACAAGCTATAAAAAAGAATTATTAAATTATTATTCTGTCCTTATCCTAATTATTGATGAATTGTTCAAACCATGCCTCTCTTCTTCGTATTCTTAATTTCTTCCTACTACGTTTGTGGCACTTCTCACCTTGCTTGCACCCACTGTTGCATGCAGTCTGCTGTCTTATACTTGTTTATTTTAAACACGAATCCAATTAATCATATATATGATTCGAGTGATGTATCCTTTTTATATTTCACTTGGCAGCATTTTTTTTCATGATATTATTAAAGATTTCAAAGTTCAGTTGCTTGCCTTGACCCTTGGCTAATCCAAATCTAGAAACGGAATAGTTGGCTTGTTTTCACACTGAATAAGATACTACATAGGTGTGAAGATATATATATATATATATATATATATATATATATATATATTATACATACTTGTTGCAAAATAAAAATCTAATGAATTTTTTTCACCCGTAAAAAACTCCTGCATTAATTAAGGAAGCACAGAATTAAAGGTTTGAAATGTTTTAAATTTTAAAAAAGTATAACAATTTTTAATTATTTCCTATAAAAAAAATTAGTCGCTTTTTATTAGTTTCTACATTTACTAAAAGCGATGATGTGATGTTAGCCTCACTGGGAAAAAAACAAAAACGTGTTTCAATTTATTAATATATAAGGAATGTATAAAAGCCAAAATTCATAATAATTCTATGTGCTAACAATTTATTTACAGAGAAAAATTTTATACAGTGTTTACAGTACATAAACATTAAACTCTAATTTTAAACTTAAATATTTTTAAATTTGAAAAGAAGATGAATATTGATTCATGACACTTTCATTTTTTTTCTTAAAAATAATGCACAACAAACCCCGAAATTGGAGTGGATGAGGTGGATAAAGAAAGTAAGATAGAAGAAAGAGTGAATTATCCTTGACACTTCATGAGATTTCTTAATTTTTAGCTGTGCTGTGGGTAAGGGAATGGTCATCATTTTCTAGTGAAAATATGACCTCATTATCATCTCACAATTTTTTTACTTTTTAACATTTACAATAATCTTTTTTATAAGGGACATGATGTATTTTCCAACAATTAAGGAAATAGGATAATTTAAGAGGTGTTAATGTTTTTTTTTTTCAAACAATTGAGAATATTAATGTACGAGTAGAAAAAAATGAAAAGTTTATGAAATCTTACGAAAATCTCAATGGGTGCATTGATGAGAGAGGAAAAAAATTTAAAAAAAGACTGAATACCATCTTTTTGAAGCTTTACTTTTATTTAAAAACTTTCATAATTATTATAAATTTTTTTAACAATGTATTTTAATTGTAAATGATTTAAAATAAATACTCAAACACACGAGCAAATAAACTTATAATATTACAGGTAAAATTTATTCAGGATCATAATTTATTTCCCTTTTAACTATTAATTGTTGAAGAAATTCAATATATTTTTAGCCTTCAAATTTGAAACAAGTTTTTTTGTTGTCCTTTAAATTTAAAATTAATTTTTTAGTACTTTGAAAAAAAAAGAATCTGTTTTAGTTTTCTACCCAAATGTTTTCTGTCTAAACGCTGCCAGGATTAATATTTTAAAAGAAAAACACACATGTAACAAAGTTTTTGATAATAAGAATAAATTTAAAGTGTGTTATCATGTAAATGACTTATACTTCTTCTTCTGGTCTTAAATATATATATATATATATATATATATATATATATAAATATACATGTTTATTGGTTTTAAATATAAACAAAACTTAACTACTGTTTCTTATTTAATGATAATATCTCTTAAATATCCTTTACTTAATTGAGGTTGTGTTTTTAATATCAAGTTTCAATAAAGGATAATTTAGAAAAAAATATCTTTTAAATGAAATTCATATGATTAAATTATATTTAACTAATTTTCTTAATAAGTGTAAATTAATTATTTTTTGGATCTTCCTAACCAATATTTTTAGGACATTAACTAAGGAACTAAAAAAATATTTAATGTGAAAATAATAGAAAAGTATACATATTCATGAATAATGCAATTTTAAGCATCTCAATAAAAAAACATATTTTTAATTTCTTAACAATTGTCTTAAGAATACTTGTTAATATTTTTACTTTATTTGTTTGGCTTATATTTGAGGCCTGAGAAGTAATTTGTTAGCTAAATGAGGGAAATTTCTAACAACGTCGGAGCAAAAGGATTAAAATATTTTATTTTTAAATTACAAGACCTAAAATTTGAGGCCTGAGGAGTAATTTGTTAGCTAAATGAGGGAAATTTCTAACAACGTCTTGGCAAAAGGACTAAAATATTTTATTTTTAAATTACAAGGCCTAAAAAGATTAATTTCAAATTTGGGAGACTAAAAATAAACTTAATCCAAATTTGAGAAACTTGAAACATTTTAAAGCCTTTGTTGAATATTAGTTCTTGAAATTTTGCCAAGAAAAAATAATTGTAAAGAAAAGAACAAGAAAGAGAGTTCCTCTTCATGCTTCTACCGGAAATTACATGCTTCTCTACAAGTGCAGAGAGATTTTTCTTCTATCTCCTTATCCATTAAGATAAGGAAGCTAACCAATGTTGAAACACAAAAGACATTTTTTAATAATTTATCAGAACTGATCGTTTTCGTACATATAATTTAATCAAATTAAGGTTCTTCTTTTCTTTTTACTTTTTATTTTTGAAGAATAAAGGGTTCTTCTTCGAAAAGAGTGTTTATAACAAATTATAATTTATAATTGTTAAAAAAAACAAATTATAATAGTTTTTTTTCATTGGTTTGTATATACACTGAACTTCATGTAGAAAAAGAAAATGAACTGATGTTTTCTACATTAGTTGAGTAATTAGTGATTATAATCACTGCAACTAACATAATGTAAAAAAGAAATTGAACTAGTAGCTTCTTTTTATCATGAGCACAATTTCCTTTTTCTATATATGGCTTGTAAAACCCGCCGCCGAATAATCTGGCTTTCGTGAAAAGGATGTTAGACTATTATTTTATATATATGAATTGTAGTCCATCCGAGAAATTAGAATTGTGACTTTTTTTTTTTTCAGAAGTAGAATTGTGATTGAGTATTGGACTTTTCTTCAAAACATTCAAAATCTTGGACTTGGATATATATATATATATATATATATATATATATATATATATATATATATATATTCTGTTCATTTTTTTTTTTCTTCGTCGAACATTGTGTTCGTATTGTTCTCTTGCTAGCTTCTAGAATACTGGGCTCGTTGTTCGCTAATCGTTAGTCACCTATTTAGTCTAGGTGTTAGTTTAGTATAATATGTTATATATAAATTTAAGAACATTTTTCTAATAGGTGTGAATTTGTCAAGAGTCCAGCTTTTGAACCTTTCTTCGACAAGGGTCAATTTCTTAAGGATTTAACTTTTCTTATATATAAGCTTTTACAGATGTTGTATTTTGATCAAATAGATCTTCCTATGATCAAATAGGAAGTTCACATGATATAAGCTAAACGCATGTGTTAGTAGTCATATTTATAGTGTTAGTGACCGAATAATGAATGTCAATGTGGCAAGGGCCTACATAATATGTGTTGGTGAGAACCTTCTCGAACTATTGTCCTTTATTATTGAAGGATACTTTTAGTTGATCGGGGTCCAAAGCCGTTCAAGGTGTTAGATTGTTGGTTGGGGAATAAGAAGTTAAAGAATATGTCAAGAAAGAATGGGGGGATATGCAAGTGCAAGGATGAGATGCTTATGTACTAAAAATGAGGTTGAAGGGTTTGAAAGAAATTGAAGATTTGGAATAGAGACCATTTTTGTGACTTACAAAAAAAGATACAAAGGCATTGTGGAGAACATGAATAATCTTGATAAAAGGGAGATGGAGGTGGGTAGAGTATTGCAGATTTCGCTTTGAAAAAAGAGTTGAGAGTTTCTATGGAGAGTTCTAGTGCATATTGAGTCTTTGAATAGACAAAAATCAAGAGCAGGGTGGATTATGGAGGATGATTGTAACACTAAATACTTTCATTTCGTCATAAAGTGGAGAGGGAGAAAAAAAAAATATATTAAAGGGTTACCTTTGGAAGGAGAATGGGTGAAAGATCCTACGAGGATTAAAGATAAAGTCAAGAATTTTTTTCAAAAGAGATTCCAAGAAGAGGAGGAAAGAAGAATTTCTTTAGATGGTGTGTCTTTTGAAAGAATCACAAATGAGGAAAGTGGGAAGATGAAAATGATGTTTGAAGAAAAGGGAGTTAAAGAAGTAATACGAGAGAGTGTGAAAGTGATAAGAGCTCCATCTCGAATGACTTTAATTTTAAATTTATTAAAGATTTTTTGCAAGTATTTATAGCGGATATTATGAGGCTTATGAGAGAGTTCAATTGTAATGGAGTTATATCAAGGGGTTGCAATCCGTCTTTAATCACTTTAATAGCAAAGGTAAAAAATCCTCAAAGCCTTGGGGAGTTTATACCGATATCACTAGTGGGTTGTATGTACAAGATTGTGATCAAGGTGTTAGCAAATAGGCTCAAACAAGTGCTACCAAGGATCATTGACAAAATACAAAGCGTGTTTTTGGGAGATAGGAATCTTCTTCATAGTGATGTGGTGGATGAAACTAGTAGTAAAAATCCAACCTAGCAAACAAAGAAATCAACAAAAGAAGAAGCAATTGAAGGCGGTTTGGGAACAAATACGAGTGCACGAAAGATGCTGATTGGGGAGCATATGCAACAACGGTGCTGCGATTTTGAAGTAAATGTGACAGTGAAACTTTGATTTATGAGTAAACACACGTAGCATGCGATGACAACACTCCAATTTGGGAACAAACGCAAGGACGCAATGTTGATGTTCAAATACATGACGACAAAACTTCTCTCCATCTTTGTTGATGGAGTGACGAGGTTAAGATAGAGAATCTTGTCGAAAGTGGAAAGGACATAAGGAGGTTAGGCATAGGGACAAGGAAGGGCCTTGGCCCCCTCTCTTAGGATCTTTTGTGTAAATGTGAAGAAAAAATAAGAAAAATTAAAATTAAAAATATTAATAAAAGAAAATATATTAATAGATTTTTGAGTTGATATTTGACAAAAATTTTGTTGGTAGTAGTTGATCATATCTCTAATTTTATCCATAAAATTAATAATAAATATTTTTAAACTTATTATTTAGAAATAAAATACTAAAATAATTATGTAAAAAAAAAAAAAACCTCCTTTACTATACTTATGGATCCACCCCTTTTAGGTGGTACTAAGAGAAGATGAGTATTAAGGTTTGAAAGAGAAATTGGTAAAAGACAGGAAAAAAAAAATCCAAATTTCTAACTTTTCATTTAAAAACTAAAATATCTATCGATGGAAAATAGAGTTTTTACATTAGGAGACATGAAATCATGTCCCAACTTATCCAGATGCAACGTTCAAATCTTAAAAATATTTAACCCAACTTCAAGTTCTATGGTGGCTTATAGGGTGGGGGACCTCTAGTCTATATGATAAAGGCTTTTTTGGAGATGCATATGAGATTATCGTAGGCATGCGTATGAGAAAACAAATCTAGTCTATTTGTAAATCGTTTATTTTGCTGTTAAGATAAGGGGACCAGACAGAACAACACAAGGTGGCCAACACAGTTCCAAAAGAACACGTGGGAGTGGAGTGAGAAATCAAAAACCGTAGCAGTGCGGAACAGACACAATTGAGACCCTTCTCGTTTGTATTTCAATGTTGTAAACTACTAAACTAAACTAGGAACTTCAACGGCTTATCCAAAACCACTGACCACATCATTCGCTGTCGCATCTCCTACACGTTTTCCTTGTTTCACATGTACATTTACTACTCACACCCTTCTAAGTTCTTGGTCAAGCAAAATTGTCCTAACTCCTAATAATTTTTTTAAAATTATTTAACCTTACCCACATCAAATTAAATTATCAGTTCATTCACTTTGTTTATCATTGCTTGAAAACGTTAGAGCCATATATTTTGCCCTCTTTTTTCCAACCCTTACCACAACGAAGAAACGCATGCTTTTGTGACCTTGTGTGCTAACGTGATTAACCGGAAAAATTTGATCAAATACCGCGTTTCCCTTCACTTTGTTGTCACAATATTCCATTTTCTCCTTATACCAACCCCATATTCTGTTCTGTCAAAAAAAAAAAACCCATATTTCTGGTTTACAAAAATTAGGGAATCCTCATAGAACAAATGAGACTTTGACCATGATTTTTTTAGAGGTTGACCATGATTTTTTGTTACATATTGACATATATAAGTACACGTATAAAAACTTCTAGAGGCAAAAATAGAATAGACTAAAAAATAAGTTTCTATAGGTAAAATTCAATTTACTTTTTCAATGATATTTTGATGATTTTATTTTGTACATGCCATTGTTTACGTCTTTTAATGAATTTATTAATAGGTATATTGTATTGTTTCATTTTAATTCTCACTTTTGAATAATTGTTTTATTTTTATTTATCTGTTATTTTAAAAGCTTAAAATAATATAAATTATTATTTTTAACTTAACCCTTATTGTAGAAAAATATAAGATTAATTATTATTTAATTAAGAAAGGAGATAATTACGAGGAGAATGAATAAAATTATTATGGACAACTATAAAATTAAGAAAGAATTCTTGCATATATTAATTGTATTTTCAATCTTTGACAAAAAATTAAAGAAATGGAGATAGCATCATTTATTTTATGGAAGAGATAGCATCATTTATTGATTATATTCTACAGATTTTAAAAAATTAATAATTAAATGCCAATACTTCAAAAATTAAATACTGTAACTCCACTAGTATACTTGATTTGTACATGAGATTTTTTTGGTGAATATATAACACATCCGATTGATTTGTACAAAAACAAAATGATTGTTTCATTTATGTGATAATTGATAAATGTCTAACTAATAATTACAAATAATGTTTTTCGTTTTTATACGTTACTTAAGATGTATGAGTGATTGCCTAACTTAATTAAAACCAGTATTTGCAGATAATTGAACTTCTGATGCGATCATCATGTATGGATGGTAAAAAAATCTACATCCACGGATAAAATTTGCAATGAATACAGGTACGGATATTTAAGTTACTTGTTAGTTAGCAGGACAAAATATAGTAGTACATGCACATCCGGTACCCATTACTCATAAAATAATCAAAATATCCTCATATATATATATATATATATATATATATATATTATATAGATCCACTTACTTCAAAAATAACTTTTTTAGAGTAAAGAGTGATTCTTCATCCTCACCATTCATTTTCTTAAGATCTAATAATTAAGATTAGTTACTTATTATAACCATTAAATCTTAACAAAAAAAAAAAGGATGACGAATAACTCTAAAAGAATTATTCTAAGTGGATTCTTTCCCATATATATATATATATATATATAAGTTAGAATTTGAACCAATATTTTAAGAGATAAATTTTATGTTTTAAAGTTATGCAATGAACATGTTTTAAATAGTCTAATTCTTGTTGAGTTGTTGAGCATTAGATATTTTTCTTTCTTTTGATATTTTTTTTTTGTTTTTTAATATTCATGGATACTCATGGGTATCCACGGGTTTACAAAAATTTGTGGGTAGTTGTATATGTGGGTACCTGGAGGTTCACATGACACACAAGCAGATATTTTAGCTTGTAAGATCAGTAACAATTAGGCATTGCCCGTGCTCGTTGTCATTCCTACCTACCGGAAGTAGTAAGTAATCTTTATCGGAGACCATAAGAGCATATAAGATGTGTAAGGATGGAGAGTAACTCTAAAAAAGTTATTCTTAAAGTAAGTGGGTTCTTCCCCATATATATAAGTTAGAATTTGAACTTATATTTTAAGAGATTAATTTTATTTAAATTTATGTTTTAAAGTTATACAATGAACATGTTTTAAATAGTCTAATTTTCGTTGAGTTGTTAAGCATTAGATATTTTTCTCTCTTTTGCTATTTTTTCATTTTTTTTTGTAGTTTTTTAATATTCATGGATACCCATGGGGTATCCACGGGTCTACAAAAATTTGTTGGTAGTTGTATATATGGGTACCTGCGTGTTCACATGATAGAGACAAGTGGATATTTTAGCTTGTAAGACCGGTAGCAATTAGACACACTACTCATGCTTGTTGTCACTTCCACCTATCGAAAGTAGTAAGTAATCTTCATAGGGGACCGAGAGAATATATAAGATGGATATTTTCTTCTCAACATAATTTATTACATACTTAAGTGTCAACTAGAATTTGAATATTGGATAATTTAATTAAGGGACATAATTAGTCTATAACACTTGTGTCAACTGTTGTTAATACTAGTAAGTAATGCTAATTATAGAGATTTTTTCTCTCTTATGAATTTTATATTATTATTATTATTATTATTATATTGATTTAACCAAATAATTAATTAAAGTTTATCGTTATTGAAGAGATAGGAGTAGGATGTTTTAGTGAGAGATATGAGTAATTAATTAAATATTTATCAAATTATATTTAATTAATATAATACAGCTGATAAATAAAATCAATTAATTTGAGTAAAAGTATAAAAAAATAGTAGTGATTGTGATTTCAAAACATGATTAATTATAGTTAAGTAATAAAAAAAAATTAACAATAAATTAGTTGTCATGTCTGTGTTTGTAAGGAAAATTCTTTCAAATATTATAACAGAAAAACAAATGTCATAAAAATACATTTACATCATTAAAATAACAAGTAATTGACATCATATTAAATGAAAC